>CAUYRT010000377.1:0-50219 GCA_963574885.1 Lepilemur ruficaudatus
TTTTTTTTTTTTTTTGAGACAGAGTCTCACTCTGTTGCCCGGGCTGTAGAGTGCCGTGGCATCAGCCTAGCTCACAGCAACCTCAAACTCCTGGGCTCAAGCAATCCTTCTGCGTCAGCCTCCCGAGTAGCTGGGACTACAGGCATGTGCCACCATGCCCGGCTAATTTTTTACATATATTTTTAGTTGTCCAATTAATTTGTTTCTATTTATAGTAGAGACGGGGTCTCGCTCTTGCTCAGGCTGGTCTTGAACTCCTGACCTTGAGTGATCCACCCGCCTCGGCCTCCCAGAGTGCTAGGATTACAGGCGTGAGCCACCGCGCCCGGCCTGAGTCTCTGTTATTTTTGCCGGCATATTCATGCCACTAATATCCTGTTAGTGCAAATCGCGGATCATTGACCTGAAAAAGACCACCCTACAGCCCTAGAACTGTAGTAACATCTGCTGGACACTCACAGGTTTTCAGATACAGGCAGGATTTGAGTAGGAAAGTATTGTACAGATGTGTACAGGTTAGGCGTGCCCATTTGGCTCTTACTCTGCGGTTAGGTATCTATGTAACTAATGTTAAATAGAACGTCTTGCGTTCTATATGAATGTATGAGCCTACAGCAGCTACATTAAACTACTGGTATCTGCCAATATGGATATGTCTTTAGGAAAAGATTTCTTAAATATCAAATAGTAAAAAGGCAGGAGTAGGTCCTAGAGGTAGACACACTATTATCTGTCATCATCTGAAATTATCTTCCAGTCTGGCGAAGTACCAATTGGTCCTGCCTCGATTGTAATCGAGGAGGGCTTTGCAGATGGATATAGTGATACCTTCATCATTGACCAAGGCTCAGAGAACCCACATGGTCACTAAGTTCTGTGTCCAAAACCCAAACCCCCAGAAATGTGTGAGCACAGAAAGAAATGGCTCTTGGTGACTCTTGTGGGGCTGACTCTGCAATAAAGGAATTAATTCAGGGTGTTCTTTGCAGCTGATGCACCACAAGGCATCTGATGGGGCATCCTGAGACTAGCTTCCCAGGCCAGATGTTTTGGCTCAGCCCCCTCCTCCTAGAAATGATGGAATGTGTGTGCCTTCCACCCCTCCCCCGTGGCATGCACCCCTGCGGGCATCTCTACTGATGCTTCTTCCAAACCACATCCCTAGGAAGAATTGTTTGTGTGGCACTCTCCAACCTTCCCTGGAGCCAAGAAAAAAGATTTACATTTTGCTGTGGGTGTTCCACAGGTCCCAGGCATTTCCTCTCCTTTCAAGACGATTCCAAATGAACATAAATCTTACTCCAGCTCTGACAGCCTCCAGTCATCTGTTTACCAAAATAAACTTTAAGCATACATTGAAAAATAATTCCTAGTGAAATATGCATCCCCATGGCATTCAAGCCTGGTATTTAATGTCTTTTTTATGGTTAATAATGCATCAAAAGCATCGCTAGTCTGAAGCTGTCATTACATCACATACATGATGTGCCGGGCCAATTTCAGTGACTAAAAAACTTAGAGTTAGTTTTTATTTCTTTAAAAAAAAAATACTAATGTATAAATTACAGTGGCCTGTTTCCCTCTATCTATATTTCTTTTTAATAAATTTGTGACTTGATGAGATCAATCCACTCAAAATACCTGGAGAGGTTCTTTGCTTTATACACATAAAGAGATGTGCTATATAAACAACTCCAAAAGCCCCTCATTAGAACTGGATTCTGTTTGGAGGGCATCCTGGCCTTCTTTTTTCTTTTCTGTTGCTTTATTTAAAAAAAAAAAAAATCATCCAGGATCGTATACAGCAGTATAGCTAAGCCTCATCCTTCCTATTAGACGTGGGGGGAAAAAAACCAGAATCATGTCAATTCTGACCTCCTAAATTAAAAAAATTTCAAGAAAGCCCCATTCACCTTCTGTTCATTGTGAAATGAATGTTATGTTCAAAGTCCCTTTCTTGTTTTCTCTATGGCTTGTGTTACTGATGCTGAGAACAGCATGGACGTTCGTCATGAGGAAGGTCAAAGGTTCCTTCCTGAGTTACCTAGAGGCTGGTGTCATCCACCAAGAGCCGCAGCCCCGTGTCCCATTACAGCCATCTGCAATGACCACATTCACGCCCAGCAGTGATTTCTCTGTCACCCCAGACCATTTCAAATGGGCTGAGGATGATGCAACTCCGTGGGAACAGCAAGCTCATAAATGCCGGGAGGTTGGACAGTCCGCTAACCTTGCTTTGTGGCTCGGAGGACCAGATGAGATAATTAGATAATGTATGTAAAGTGCACAGAATGTGCCTTGCATCTGGGAGACGCTTACGAAATGGTAACAGTTAGGACTTGGAGGAGGACGGGAACAAGTGGCCAAGAGCATGACTGTGGACACAGGTAGTCTGCGGCTCGCAGGGACATCCTGGACTCAGGGACTCAGTCTCCCTAGGTGTAAAATGGGGATAATAATGGTACCCACCTTATTCTCTTACATACTGACTGTGATGATAAAAAATGGGATAATATGTACAAAATGTAAAGTATCAGTGGATGGCATCTGTTAATGATAACAGTACTAACAGCAATAATCACAATTAGCTCTGCCTGTCCTCATAGATTTGCAGACGTGTAGATAAGTGATTTAGTCTTTTTGTGGCTCCTTGGACTTAAGATTTGCTAATGATGGAGGATTCAGACCCACAGCATGAACTTTGAGCCAAGATTCATCCCCAGAGAGCCTATGAATTTTCCTCTGCTGCAGAGACAGCATGTCCATGTTTGAGGACACAGGGAAGGCACTAGAAGATGGCCACTTTCAGCTCTTACAGGTCTTATGTTTTGATGGTTGGTTCTAGAAAACCATTACAAACCACACGAGAGAGGTTGAAGTCAAGTCCTCTTTTGCACCTGAAGCGGTGAGGGGAGAGGTCCTCTGTCCAGAGGCCAGTCTTGTCCAGGATTGAGCTGAGTGGGGTGAGGGGTAGGGGTGAGGGGGTGAGGGCTTCTCTCTGATGGCATTAGCTCTCCAGTAGCCCTTGAGGCTGGACTTTTGGTGACCCCGGACAAGCGGAGCACTTACGACACTGAATCCTTAGAGTTCCTTTTGGCTCAGGAAGCATTTGGTTGTTTTTTTTTTTCTTAGTGCTTTTCTAAGCTCTGAATCTGTGGCTTTCCCAGAGGGACTCTTGCCCTTAAAACTCTGTCGTTGCCTAGAAAGGAACATCCTGAGATCCAAAGCCAAAGCATCGGTGACTCCAAATGCCACCAGCGCCAGGACGTGTTGGGCAGTCACTCACTTGGCTAATTCACCGTTCATGCCTTCCTGGCTGTCCCCTTCAACTTCAACTCTGATTCCTGGGGCCCCACCTCCCAGGGTCTGACAGGCCTGACAATCTGTAGACAAATGCTGCCCACGCTGCCTTTCAGGGTTGCTTTGAGACGTTCCCACTTGGGTGTGTTCACCCCGGGCTAGCCTTTCAGTCCTGGCTGCCTCCCGCCCACACGGTTCAGACCCTTTCTCCGTTTCCCTATTGTTCAACTCCACGGTACTTTTTTTAAGTGTCAAAGCAAATTTGTGTTTCCAGTAAGAAAAGTACCTTTTGCTTTTTTGCCTTTTTTTTTTTTATTGCATGTGGCCTTGGTGATTCTAATTCCCACAGAAAATGTAACCGTATCCCTATGAAAAGGCACAGTCACGCACCCAAGCCCCGCAAGCAGACGCTCCCGCGCGGCCGCACACCCCGGTAGACACAAAATCGCACGCCTGCAGAACCGGCTAATGTTGATGCATCCAGGTTGGAGATGACAGGATGTTGTGGAGGGCCAGTCACTTAATGAACCCCTGCGGGACCAGGCTTGGTTACTAACAATTTCTCTCCAACTCATCAGGCAGAGGAATCGCAGCCCTCGCGATTTCCCTCCGCCACGTCCCCCACTGCCCCTTCTTCCTGCTCTGCACAAACAAACCAATTACCGCAACCGATATAAATTGGACCCCTTTTCTGAAAATGCTCCCTCAACCTTTTTTCCCTGCCCTTCCTTACTCAGCTCCAATCAGCCTGCCCACCAGGTAGACCATGCGCCCACACTCGCACGCACACACACACACATGCACGCGTGTGTGCAATGCATGCTCTTGTGTATCCTCTCTGCTTACAGCCCTGACCGACTTCTCGTTCTTCGTCCAGCCTGGTGTTAGCTGTCTTTATAGACCCTAGCCTACTGTCTCATGCAATACAGGTTAAGAATCACTTCTCGGTAATGTTTTGTGTCTTCCGTATGTACGACAGCCAGCCCCATGCTCTCCCCTCCTTCTTCCATACTTTAGAGTAACTCCCACATTTGTCCTCGGACGATGCCTTGTGTAGGTCACGTTGGTGTTAACTGCCCTCCCTCTCCGTGATCAAGTGAACACTTAGAGGCTTTGTATAATATGAGACCTGTCCCAACTTAAATGAAACTATTAAAACATCAGATTGACGAACTCTTCTAAGGAATGAGAACTTGCATAGTTGGGATTTCAGCCACTCGAAGTATGATAGCCAGAGAATTGTCTCTCCATCGGTCCTACTCAAAGTGTGGTCCAAATGGTCTGGGAACCATTTGTTAGAGGTCTTCACCAAGTTGAGTACAGCAATTCAGACTCAGAGTTTAGAAGCTTTTATAGCCATCTGACCTTACTGGAATGTTCAAGTGACATTTTATTTTTCTAGTAATTCCATTTTTATGTGTTTTTTTAACGAATCAGTCCATGAAGGATTGGATGTTAATGACAAAAACAGTTGTCATTCACCACAGGTAATTTGGGAAGCAAGTTTCTGCAACATCATGAAGATCAACCTCATTAAGATGTTCAAGTTTACCTAAGGAAACAAGGGGTTGCTTTGAATAATTAGATTTTTGTCGTTCAGTTAAGCCTTTGATTCCAGATCTTTTACTGTTTGGGTGGATGGTGTAATCAAGGAAAGGCAGAAAAGGTTAAAAATGAATATGTATTTCAATAACTATTGCAAAGAAATGATGATAACCTAGTCTTGAGGAAATGTGGACATCTGGGAAACGATCACCTTTTGCAAAGATTCTGCTTTGAAAGAACTTTGGGGCAACAAACCTATCATGTAAAGCTACCCTGGATCCTAGTACATTGACCTCGTATCGATATTCTAGAGGGCGGCTGTTTTATAAAGCTAGAATCGGGTTATTCTACTACCTTGCCTATTAAAAGCTCAATGCATCTGTTTTTCAGAGGAGGTTATTGTTAGTCCTTTGGCATCTACAAATCTCTGTGGAGTCAAACCCTTGTTATAACAGGGCTCTGTATGTGTAAGCCTCCACACAGACACACACACATTTCAAAGGGAGACTTTTGTTCCCTCCGGCATGAGGAACAATTACCCAATTATCTAAGCAGAATGATAGGTGTCTATGACAAATCATAGGCTGGAGACATTTGAGAAATAATAATAACTCAAATTTCTGGTGCGCTTTCTGATTTACAAAGCATGTCCACCTCTGTTCATTCCCAGGGTGCTTAGACCTGACCAACGAGGGGACATGGCAGGGCTTAGCACCCCCATTTTCAGGAGGGCATCTATTACCCAGAGCTCAGGGGCTGTACTGTCGCCGTGTATCTGTCTGTCCCAATGTGCACGAGGCCCAAGGAGATGCCCAGGGAGCAGAAAGACCCTCTGCAGCTGTGTTCGCATTGTGCAGTGCAAGGAGAACGTGCAAGAGGACACTGGTGCATTCCAACAGTCCTCTGGGGCTTTGAGGATTTTTTTTTTAAACTAAATACCTATGGCTTTTATCGGCTGGGTTGTGACTGGAATAGGGTGGTTGGGGAGAAAGGGAGCACCGGGCATTAAAAATGACAAAGCACTTTCATTTGTGAGGGCCGTCCGAGGAAGGCGGAAACGAACATATTTTTCCGAGGGAAAAGCAATTTCACGAGCCCTGCCTGTGTGCAGATGAGCAGGACCACGATCTGGCTCAGGATGGCCTCCAACATTCCCAGGGAAAGACGGGTGATTGATGTTTTCTCATTATGTGGCTGGGGAGGGAATTTTATGCAAAATTCAAAGAAGGGGAATAAAGCCTAGTTCCTGTACTTCTTCCTTTCATGAGGGCCTTCCCGAACGGAGACAGACAGACAGACCTGGCAACGGGAGCTGACCCAGAATTGCCCCGAGGTGGTGGGTGGAGAGCACTTCTGGGGCAGTTAGGTGACCAAGCAGGCCCACGCTGCTGTGAAGGATAATGTCCCCTGTGGGGAAGAACACAAGGTAATAAATGGCTTTTGCAGCAATTAGATGCAAGAGCAGAGGGGAGCCTCCAACGCCACAGTGTTATCCCTTTTTTAAGAACAGCACCAAAAATGACCGGGAGCCACCATCTCGGAAGAACCTTGCCCCTAACCGGGGACCCGGGTGGCTGCGTGTTTTTTCTATTAACAAACTTTCCGCTGCAACTCTTTATGGGTTTTGCAGAGCCGAGAGAGTCCCATTCTGTCTTGCATTTGCTAAAATGCGCTCAGGATCACATTAGCACAGGTTATGCAAGATTGGGACATGTGGACGCTTCTGAGAAGAAAGTCAGGCTGACCTAGCAGAGACCAAGCTACTGGCTCTTTGTTTTTCCACAGATCTACTTGCCTGAGGGAACGGTTCAGCTCTTCCTTCCTTTTAATTCCTGTCTTTTGGGAGTTGTGAAAACACGAAGCAAGGAGAGAAGAGCCCTGGTACTCTCGGCATATATCAACAGCTCTACGTGCACGGCTACACACACACACACACACACAAATGTAGTTAAGCTTTTAGAATTTTCCTTACAATTGGCAGCTCGCTTATGGGAAAGCTTGTTTATGGGAGAGTTGGAGGTAAGGAAGATAGGAACTTACGTCTCTTCTGATTAGCTGTGTGGCCTCAGGGAAATCACTTAACCTCCCTGAGCCTCAATTTCTCCATCTGAAAAAAAAGCAGCTTTATGTTTGATAATCTCTGTGATTCCTTACAGACTCAGCATTCTCTGATTCAGTGAATTCATGTTTAAAGGAAAGCAAAACTCAGGAAGGCTTGTGGGTTGTGTGTGTGTGTGTGCACGCACCTAAGTGTGTGTGCTTGTGCAGCCCAGCTGTGCAAGGGTGATGATGCAATGACTCCGTTTTGTTCTCTCCCAAGCCCAGCCTCTGTGGGTGCACCCTCTGCTGCCTTACACACACACACACTCTCTCTCCTTCCATGCACTTTTGATGTCCCTTGTATATCCAGTTAGCTACACCTTCTGAAAATCATAATTAGGGTGATGCTGGAATGACACCTCTCTCCAGCCCCCAGCACAAAGGCGCACGAGCACTCGATTGCCGTTGGAGGTGGTTGAAGTAACCATGGCCCACTCAAGCGTGCAGGGAGATTGGCTGCATGCTCCAGTGCACCGTAGCATGTCAATACTCCTGAATAAACTAATCAACCCATTTGCACCTTCGTGAAAACGCATCTCGGAGTCAATGAAATAAGTGTGCTGGAGACAATGCTAACATTGAGTGGAGGAAAAAGAAAGAAGGATTATAAAGAACAAACGTGCCGTCTTTTCAAAGGGAAGTGGGGTGCTGTGCTTCCAGAATCTGGGGGTGAGGTTGGAGAGTTGTCTCAGGCATCCCAAGAGACTGAAGTCCCCTCTGCCTTCTTGCCCCAGGCCAGGTATCCATGCAGTGGATGGAAGAAAGTCCCCAGGTCCCAAGTTCTTCTGTGACTATTGTTTAGTAGAAACAGTATTCTCCTGTCTTTCTGGGAACTAATTCCATGAAAATCTCGGGGTCTCATTCTTGCCTTAGACACTTGCCCAGTGCTACTTAAGACTCACTGGCACTCATCAGCCACTTGGGAGGGCGAAGGAGCTATGCCAGACGGAGGTCGGGATGTTATGGGAGTTCCCGAGTGATGGGACCGTGCCATCGTGTACTGTAATGATATGTTACCCGGCCCAGCCCCTGCAGGAATGAGGTCCCGTAAGAGAGCCCAATGACACCTGGGGACCCCATGCCACTCCTCTGATGAGGCTGACCACCACCAGAGTGGGAGGGGCTCCGTGGTGTGCTGATAAACAGGCTCTCAGATTTTTTTCAAAGGCCCTGATTGGAAGAATTTCCTTATTTCTGTGCTATAGATGCCCCTACTCTCACTCCTACAATAAGATCTTATTGAAAAACCAGCTCACACGATCCTGGAAACGTAACCACCGTCTCTCATGAGCTGACACAGGCCAGCACCAGCCCCCCCACAGAAAGAGGTTCTCGTGAGGCCCATTGAAATTATCAGCAGTGGTCGGTCTTCTTCTTCCCCTAGAAATGCTGACGGGGTGTTTACCGCAGAGGGTAGTGGAGAAACGCCCAAAGGTTTGCAAGGCCAGTCCTGCTTCTTCCTGGCTATCCCTCTGGTCTCTGTCTCTTCCCTTTCCCTAGAAGAACATGTCTCCATCCATGACTTTAAATTCCATTTGCTAAAGGCTCCTCCATCCTCTCCTCCCCATAAGCCTCCACCCATCATACAAACTGGAAAGGCCGGAGAAGGCTGCCCCGTGGGAGGGTAGCAGGAGTCTGCATCTTTCCCGTTGTCTACCTTCCTGTCTTCCACGCAGGCCCCTCCGCCACTTCCCCCAACTTCCACAGAATGACTGCATTCCTCCAAGGCCCTGTCCTATTTATTCCAGGTAGGACGATGATTATGAAAGAACAACAACAACAAAAAAAAACCCAAGAATTGTACAGTAAGCATTGTTTTCTTCTAAAGTTTCTTAAAAGTATGACTCCACCTAAGACGTACATACGAGCATATTTAACAAAGTCCTGTGGGACAACTTGTGTGCAGGGGAAACAGTCGGTAGATGTCTTGTGTTTCTGCACTGCGGGTAGGTGACTAGGATTTGTGTGTGGGACTTCCGTGCTGAGTCAGGGGCCCTGTTACAAGCACCTGTAGTAGAAGTCCAAGCCTATAGGCCTTTTTAAAGTATTAGTCACATAATCACTCATAAAAGAAAAACAATTGGTATCTTTTATGTAACAGGATAGGGGCTTTGATAATTTCAGAAAAATAAGACATTTGGTCATAAAAGATTACTGACTGCCTACTATGAGCCAGGCACTGTTCTAGGTGCTGGGCATATGGCAATGGACAATTAATTCATTTAGAATTTCGTAAAATCTGACATAGCACAGTGCATTTTGTCAACCTTAACCCTGTTGGCATTGAGTCCAGATGATTCTTTGTTGGATGGTGTCCTGTGCATTGTAGGATGTTTAGTGGTATCCCCTTACCTCTACCCTCTAGATTCCAGTAGCACTCCCATCCCCAGGCATGACAACTAAAAATGTCTCCACATACTGCCAAATGTCCTCTATAGGGTAAAATCACCGCTCGTTGAGAACCACTGCTTTAGGGAGGAAGGGAGGAAGAGCATGGTCTTTGGGATCAGATCTGGGTCCAAGGCCTGGCTCTCCCAACCATTAACTTTAAAACCTAAGGCAAATTCCTTTACCTTCTGGGGCCTTGGTTTTCTTATCTGTCAAATGGGTTAATAAGATAATGACTGTAAGATGCTTAGGTCGGTGTTTGGCACATAGAAGTGCTCTGGAAATGTTATCTAAGGGGTACTAAGTTTGATTTTTTTCACTGGGACCATGTAAAAGCCTCAGTTAATATAAAATCTGGGAAGTTATTTATCATACCAACGTTTCTGATTTCAGCAGAGTTTTCTGTACCATTGCAAGCATATCTGTCTCCTTCTGTCTCTGTTCATCTAAAGCATTGTTTTAAAATATTAAATAGGACATCAGTGGTGTTGGTGGCATCGCAGTGACTCCCAAGAGAATACGTTTTCCTGCAGGAATTGTTGTCCTCTCTTTCTGGCTGGGTCCCCATTTTCCATAGTTTATTCAATGTGATCTAGCTGGGAAATAGCCCAAAGCATCAGAAGGACAATGTATGTGATAATAGCACATCCTTCCAGTAGAAGTTGGATTTTTACCTTCAGTGACTTTAAAGTCTTGACTAGTACCAAATATTTTGGGTATGTGTTCATCTTTCCTTCATGTCTGAGATCATAACCTTGACCTCAAAGGAACTGGCATGTGAACAGCTGTCTGGGAGCTGGGAGTACTGAATATAAAGTTTGTGGCGGGGTCGGGAGAGGACCAGGAATTGCAGTAACACGGGGGAAGCCATTCAGACCAATCATCAGCCCACTGGGACTGACAGCAATACATTGACAAGTGATCAAAGGAATGTTCAGCTTAAATTGGAGAGATGAGAGGGAAAATAAGCCGCAGAATTTTTTAAATTATATATGATAGAGGATCATATGTAGATTATGATAGAGGTTCAAGATTCCTCATAGGTAATAGGAGTTTTCTGATATTTTTAAGAAAAAATATAGGAATGATCATCAGAAATAGCCTTTATGCCTTTAGTTATCCATAGCCCAATGCACCTCATGTGGCCAATATACAAAGTGAACTTGAAAGTTTCATGTAGGTATATTAAATATATATATATACACACACACACACACACACACACACACACACACACACACATATATAATGCATGCCCCTGGATTAACATAGAAATAGAAGTGATGTCCTTATGGGACTATACTACACACGACCGAGACAGACAGATCCCTTGACTCATGCTCTGCCACCCAGGATCCTGGACTTTACATATACAAAATGCACCAGTCACAGGGGTTTGTCAGTTACCCTCAGGTCAGCCGTGTGTCTCCTCCTCTTAAAGATACACTTTCAGAGACATTCTTGACCTGTTTTGCCCACCATTTCATCCATGAGAAGGTTGAGAAAGCCAAAAGAGAAACTTCTAATGCTGGGCTTAACTCTAATAAATCCAGAGGAACGGGTGGTGACATCAATGGATGGGACACATTTCGATAGAAATTTTAATTTAATTTTACTTTTATTAAAGTTACTTATACACACGGTTTTTAGATTCATACAGTCCTACCAGCCTATTACAAAGAAATACACAATCTCTCCTCCAAAATCTCCCACCCACTTCCTACTCCCCAGAGATAAATTCTTTCAGTTCTTTTAATTGACTCCTTAGAACTTGGCCTCTGCATCTCTAAATATCATGCTTTCATTGCTGTTCCTTGATTTTTACTTCGAGCTGTTATCTATGGACTTCTCATTATGCAAAACGAGGGCCTACCTCTCTTTTAAATTCCCCCTTCAAAAAAAAGCACCACATAAAACTCCCATCTTCCTGATGTCATGATGTTGTCATTTTCATTAGATCAATATTTGGCCTAGTTGAGCCATGTAGTGTATTATGATCATTCCTCCTTTTGTGCACAACTCTGTTTTTAGTGCTTTTATTTTCGCATTCCTTAGTTTTCTGTGCTGTAATCACGGATGTATCTGCAAAGTCTCTCTCGGTTGTGGTATCACATCTCAACATGTTCACATATATTGGGTGTTCTATCAATTTCATCTTCTTATAAAAGTCCTTCTAGAGTCTTCTGACCTGCTCCCATGGGGATCAGCCGATCGCTGAGCCTGAAGCCCAGCTGTTGCTTTGGGCTGTTCCACCCTGTCGTCCCCAAGATTCCTTTCTCCTGTTTGGTCTGTGGGAGTCTCTTTTTCCTGTATCCTATTTCATTCGGTGCCCACCCGCTAGTGGGTTCTATTATTAGTTCCATTTCACAGATGAGGCAAACCAAGGCACGGGGAACTTAAGTAAAATCTCCCAAAGCCACATGACTTTGGCACAAATAGCGCCCCGAGGCCTCAGATTTAGAATCCATCCAACACCGAACCCAGGCCCTTAATGATTCACTAGGCAGCCCCTGCAAGACCTTTAGCAGCCGTGGCCAGGAGGACAGCGGGGTGGCAGAAGCTGGGGACACCCACAGGTAGCGGAGGGCCTTGTGCACGCTGTGGCTTCCCGTGCTCAGGCCGGTCTGTTTCAACACTCGGCTCCTAAAGCACTTTCACAGGCCCTGACTCACTGTCCCTCATGGCAGCTTCTTATTTCTGGGATTAGCTGGTTTAAAAAAAAAAAAAATAGCTTCTAGGCATGTGACACTATTCTCGGGCCTTTAATGTCAGAAATAATGATCGTGTTAAATTGGAGCTCATTACTACAGAATGAGACCTCATTGAGCTCTTTTGGGGGTGGGGGGACGTTTAATGATTTTTTTTTTTTTAACCCTCAGTAACTCTGACATGGTGCACCAGGGGGAGAAGTGGGTGTTTGGAGCAGCAAATTTTGAAATAATAAGAAAGGTTTGCTTTCATCGACGAGCGGAAAAGGGTCCATCCTCCATTGTTCTCACGAAATGCTGGCTGTTCCTTTGTTACGGTCTCAGGGAAATTTCCTGAGCCCCCTAAGCCACTAATACCATCGTATCCCCAGCAGCCACAACACGTACTTAAGGCATTATTTCCAGCGCAGCTTTGCCCATAATGAATCTGACAATCCCGTTTTATGATTTGTTGAGTGGCTAATTCGAAATATACTGTTCTCTAGAACCAGCTTTCTGGTGGAATCCGTGAGAGGCCTCCAGCTACCAGCGCAGCGCACAGGCTGGGAGGGCCAGCTTCGGAGGGTGACACGGGACCCAGTTAGATGACGGTGCATCCTTGTGCCCACTGCTGCAGAGAGAGAGTGGCCAGCCTCTGCTCTCTGCCCTCCGGAAGCTTCCAGCACTTCCCTGGTGAGCTCTCAGAACTAGGGTGACGAGGGATTAATGCCCCTCTTAATGTCCTCATAGCACTCACAGCCTTCTGAGTATAAGAGGGACACAGGCCACCACGAGAAGTGACAGAGGAAGCAGGGTCTTGAGGCCACACCACCCAAGGAACAGATAAAGGGATCAGGGATTTTTTTAATCTAAAGAAGCAAAACACAAAGATGAGGCATGTCAATTGTCTCCAAATACTTGATGCATCATTTTGTAAAAGGCACTGTCCTTTCCCTGACTGTGGCCCCAAAGGGCAGAATGGGAACCAATTGGTGGAAATTATAGGAAATCAGATTTTTATTCCAGATAAAGAAGAGCTTTCCCATAGAGCTGTTGGGAAACATCACAGGCTTCCCTGTGAGCAGCCGTGTGTCTCCTTTTATTGGAAGTGTTGAGAGAGACGGGATGTCCACAGATATTCCACAGGAAACTCACGCTAGGCCGTAAGTAGGACTAATAATCTAAAATACATTAATACCTTCTAATTATAAGGTTCTTTGATTCTAAGAGATGGAGGTTTATAAATCACTTTTAAAATGAGGGAAAGACCTTTTGACAATTAAAAAGATTTTCTAAATATAAGATGGTACTTTAGAGTAGAGGTCAGCAAACTTAAAGTGTGCCAAGAGTCAGTATTTGAGACTTTGTGGACCATATGATCTCTGCTGTGACTACTCAACCCTGGTATAGTGCAAAAGTAGCCACAGGCAATACACCAATGAATAAGTGTGTCTGTGTTCCAATAAAACTTTATTTATAAGACAGGCAGTGGGCTGAATTTGGCCCCTGAGCCACAGTTTGCCAACACCAGCTTTAGAGGATACTGGGAAGCACAGAGGGACTAGGTGAGAAAAAGGTGACTAATGCCCCCCACGTGCTTGTGAGTGTTGTGTACAGCACACATGTGTGCATCTCTGCACGTGGGGATGTGTATCTGTGTTAGCGTCCTTTGGGAGTGGTGGGGAGAGAAAGAAACAGAGCAGACATATACTCACAGAGAAATAAAACCTCGAGGATGCAGTGGTCGTGGTCTGTGCAGACCAGTTCTCTGTCACAGTGATGGAAAGGCTCCAGCCCCAGAGGTACCCCAAGGGGAGTTGTACACAGTGTCTGAAATTCCTACTGCTTCAGTCTCTTTGCTTTGGGCATCTGCCTTGTGAAGGAAAAGGCCTAACTAAATGTAAGTATATCCTGAAGGAGGGAAAATACGGTTACCCAAATTGGTATATCAGATTAGCTAGGAGTCACAGAGGGCTTCGCATAAGGAAGTCAGGCCAGTTTAGTGTCAGGAACAGCAAAGAAGTCCTCAGCTCCCAGAAGGAAGAGAACGATGGCGCCCACAGAGACAGAGGAGGTTGGTGAGGGCAGAGACCTCCTTGTCTACCCAACAGTCCCATGGGGATGGCCCTGCATCATACCTCCTATCCCCTGCCCACTCACTGTCCTCTGTGGTAGTCACAGGATATTTTAAAAGCAGCTGATGAGCATTTTCAGAGACTCGAGCTGGCACAGTTGCAGAGTTCAAGGTGGTGAAAATACCAAAAATTCTTTTTCTCGGAGGTCAACATATTTTCCTGGCACCCTGTGTTTTCCTGGGTGGTCACCCTTTGCTGTTCTCCGGCCATTTTCCTTGTCAACTGTCCCTTACTTCTAAATGCATTCCTTTTCTTCACCCTGACTTTAAAAACCTCCCAGCCCAGGAAACACCCAGCACAGGCCTGGAATCTCACAGACCTTTCTTCAGGCATCCGGGAAGCCCGGCTGCCGCCATTTGCTGTTGCTTCGCGTTTCCGTGGCGGCCATTTTATCATATCCGAGGAAAGGGCAGGAGCAGCCTCCCCCATTCCTTCTCAAGTGCACTGTGTAGTACTGATTTTTTCCAATCATCTCTAAATAGAGGCTTCTCTCCCCCTCCTCCCAGCTCAGCATCCGCCCGCAATGAGCGTGCCCTGCATTTGAAATCTGACATCTCCCTCTCTCACTCATTCACTCTGTCTTCAGCTTGCCAGAGTGCTTAAAAATTGGTATCCCTTTAACTAGGCAAGCTATTCTTCTGCTGGGAGACGACCTTTTATACGGAAGATAGGGCTGTCATAAGTGATTGCTGATATATGGAAGTTTCTGGTGTGTTTCAACAAGGAGCCATGCCACACCAAAGAGCAGTGGGTGTTGGTAGGGTTTTTCTGTGCAACTTGTACATAAAGATATATTGTATTGCTTTACATGGTCTGAATAAATTATTACCAGTTCTTGAAAGTACTGCCAGCCCTCCTGAGGCACATCTGTTCAATTTTTTTTGTTTTAATCAAAAAGAAAAATTTTGCCAGATTCAAAGCCTCTTGGGGAAAAAGATGGGGAAAAGTATCATTGAAAAGAGGAAAATTTTCCATGGGTTTTGCAGAAATTAATTGCCACGTCTCGAAGTTATGAAAATAGCCTTTAAATATCTCTTCCCACAGACTTGGGGAGTCAAAACAATGAATGGCTTTTTCTTCTCCAATATAATATGTTATCCTGAAGTCTTCAACATTACCCCTCGCTTCTTATCGGAAGCCTAGTGTTTGATTTTCCCTGCGGCAGAACATTATTTGTTATTTTTTGCAAAATGTTAATCTACATTACCATGAAGTTGTGAGATTTGCAAATCAGAATGAAATGTGAAATTTCCAAAATGGGAAATGATAAGAACTTCTCACATGGTACAAATCCACTGGGTACCACATTCAGTGTTAATGAATCTTAACTTCAGGACCTTGTCATTTGCGCAAATAATGCACATACTATGGGCTATTACTATACCAAGGATGCAGGGCTTACACAATCTCATGTAACATGCTGGAAGATGGAATGGAAATACCAAGGATGTGCTGACCACTTCCAGTTCCCTCTACTTTGTCAGTTAAGCAAGAATCCTGGATGGCTATTCTTGGAGTGAAAGAACCACTCTTTGCTATTGGCCTCTTTGACGACTGGGAGAATAGACCCTGAGAGTATTCCTGGCATATGTGAGGGGGATCACTCACAGACATACTCACTACTTTTGACCAAACAGAAGGAGTCAGGAGACTTATGGCCATCACACCCTAAATCAATTACAGGTAGCCCATCAGAATTCAGTGATGATAATGACCTTCAAACACTACATATTTAAGGCTCAAGTGTTAGCCAAAGCCTACTCCAATCTCTGGAATCCCTCCTTTGACTTCCACATACAAGTCCATTGTTTCTGTTTCTCAAGGTCATTGGCTAAGGCTCAGCAGGCCTCCTGAATACCTTCAGTAAGTGGCCACCTACCAGACATAAACCTAGGAGCAGGCCCATTGCTATGCCTGAAATTCTACTATAACATTAGAGTTCTTAATGTTGGGTTAAGGAAGGAATTGTTCCCTATGAAAATGGTAATACCTCTGAAAGCTAAAGCAACATTAGCATGATGACTGTAATATTATTTTTATTATTTAGTAGTAGTTTTACAACTAACCACTCTATGTATTACCTCATCTCCCTATGTGAACTCAGCAAAATAAATATTTAAAAACTAAGCAAACTGGGATTCAGAGCATTTAAATCTCTTATCCCTACTCGTACACGTAGTAAGTGCTGGGCCTGGGATTCAAATCTAGATCTATCTGATTCAAAAACTAGTGAACCTGATTCCCGTGAGTTGTCTAATAAGAACTTTTCCAATCTGTTTACCATCTGAAAGCTGTTTTTGCAGAGAGAGAGAGAGAGAAGAGAGAGAGGGGAGAGAGAGAGAGGAGAGAGTGCTCACGCACATGGGCAGAGTGGTTAATTTAGGGTAAGCAAATGGTAAGAGAAGGTGGGATGGTGCTAAAGACAGCATTACCTGGTATTGTTTTGCCTGGCATGACCTACTCTTTAGTAGGTTTTTCAGCAGTTCTTTGCTCAGTTGACTTAAGGGAGAGTTCCTGATCCCTTTTCCCAGGAACTTTCTTCTCTACAGTGAGGAAATGTTGTGGCATGCACTGGCTACAGTTGGACAGACTGGAGCCTCCAGTGTCAATAAGCAATAGCAGCTTTGGTGATGGTCAGGGCAGCAGGTGCCCCAGCTCCAAGGTGGGCAACTTGTTATTAATGTTCTTTCTGCAGAGGTGCCAAAATGTGTGCAAACATGCAGGAATCTCCAGAAAAGTTTCCACGTACAGCAGGAGTCCACATGGACCTAGCTGCTCAGCATAGTCTGATGGAAAGTTTTAGTAACTTTTTCCATCCGGATTTTTTTTTCCAATTGTAAAGCACAGAAATCCCAACCCCAGATGGCAGAAGCAAAAATGCACGAGCTGACATAAGTGAAAAACCAATGAGAAGGTCATGTGGGGTCAGGGGGAGCATTTGATCAGGGGCTTGAACGAGGTCACTGGGTTCCTTCTCCCCACTGTCCCATGGCACTATCTCCTCCATAATGGCTCTTCCCCCTCCAGGGGTCACTTCTCAGCGTCGTGAGATGGCAACAGCAGCTCAAACTCTATATTTTCTCACTACAGATGCTGAAGGAAAGAGGGAACTTCTTTTTCCCAGAAATCCCTGCAAAATGTCCCCCGGCAAACCTACAGAGTCACGTGCTCATCTCTGAACCAATCATGGTGGCCTGGGAGGGCTGCAGTACACTGATTGGGTTAGGACTAGATCAGCTGCTGTATCCCTGGAGTCAGCCCGGCCCAAATCACGTGAGCAGAAATGGGCGGAGAGAAACATCCCAAAATGGCTACTATCAGGAGAGGGTTGCATGGCTGCCGGGGGCGGGTCAAAGGCAGGGAATTCCTACTGTGGCGTTTGTGTAGCTTTTGTCTGGCTACAAACTAAGCAGGAATGTTCCAGTCCCTTCTTTTTTATGTATCCTGCTAGGCTTGTATCAGTACGTGAGGCTGATGAGGCAAGGAAAAACGATATCCAAGACTCTGATTGCAGCTGACTCAAGTCATGTGAAGCTGCGGCGCCAAGTTCATGCCTCCTACGTGGTTGGTACTTGGTGGTTATTGGTTCATCATACTTTTGTTTTGCTTTGGAAAAGACAGTGCCTAGAACCTTGCTTTTCAAAGAGTGGCTCACAGACTTGCCACATCAATTTCACCTGGAAGATTCTTAGAAACGCGACGTCTTTGACCTTGTCTTACCTGCTAATCCAAGTACTTGCCTAGAGCAGGGATTGGCAAATTTTTCTGTCAAGGGCCAGATAGTAAATATTTCAGGCTTTTCAGCCCATATGATCTCTGTTGTGACTACGTAGGTCTGCCTGTTGTTGCAGCTCAAAAACAGCCTATAGACTCTACGTAAACAAATGAGTGCGGCTATCTTCCAACAAATCTTTATTTATAAAATCAGTCTGCAGGCTAGATTTGGCTCGTAGGCTGCAGTTTGCCAATCCCTGGCCCAGAAGATCCGCCATCATGGCAGGGATTGAATTTACGTCGTTGTCACTTCTGTTTTGGGTTTATAGATCAGATGGATTATTAGAATATAACTCTAAAATAATCTGCTCATTTGTTTATTTCTTCAAAGTGTGTGTGTGTGTTGAGCACCCACGATTGCAGAGGACTTTAGGCAATGCAGAAATGATTGAAGGATCCCAAATTTCCTGAGCGTCTACCATGAGGCAGATTCCCTCTGGAAGGCATGCGTTCTTCCAGACGTGCAGAAATGTGTGCTTGTGCAAAGCACGAGGCACTGCTATTTTGTTAAAGACGAGCATCTATGGCAAGGGAGCATCATTGTGCCTATCTCCCTGGGAAACCAGACACAGGCTCAGTCGTGGAGAATAGAACATCCTCAACTTGCCCAGTTGCAGCTGTGAGGGGCAGAGTTGCAGGAGAGCTGACACTGCCCACCCCCCTGCAACCCCTCCAGTTCCTTTGGATCCGTTTTCTTTTGCCGTCTCCACAAGAGATTTCAGGCAACAGAGAGGCCTCTGCAAAGATAAGCCGCACAGGGCTCCATTGCCAGATACGGGGGTCCCTCTGCGGCGATGCTATTCTCTTCCCTTTGCAGCAAATGTCAGCTCCGCTGCCTCTCCCCAGCAGCTCTCGTCTGTGTGCATTCTTTCATTTCTCTCTAGAGATCCCTCCTGTCCAGGATGTTTTTTATTTTACATTTGAAAAAGCGGAGGCTCTGCACAAGAACCGCAGCGCCTGAGCTCCCAGCCAGGCCCAGCGCTGCTGTGCAAGCTTCGGCTTTTTGCCTTGGGCTTCCTAAACCGTGCACTGGGCGGGGGGCCGGATGCGGACGTGGCACCTTTATGCAAACTGTCACTCCAGCTGCTGTTTCTGCTGCTGGATGGGGAGACAGAGTTTTGAAACCTATTTCCTAGCTCAGGAGAAGCAACTTGTTACTTCATTTTGACCGCTTATCACTTGAAAACTGTTGGTGTCGCATGTGAAAAAATGACTTGCGGCTAAGTCATTGGACTTGGACCCCCAAGCCTCAAGAGTAGAGAAGAGATTATTTGGTGGCAGCCGTCTCCTCCTGTCCTCTCCTCTCCTCTCCTCCTTCCCCCATGCCAGGGCTGCAGGCACATGCTCTCTCCCCTCCTTCGTTTGGAAAGTGTTCCCACTTCCTCTCGCATTTTGTCCCCTTCTTCGTGTGCCCTGCTTCATTAGGCCAAGAATTCACCAATTCCTCAAGACTGCAACAAGGTCTTCTTGCCTCTTCTTCCCATAACCAGAGCCAAGAAGGACAGTTAGACGGAACTCCCTCATCCAATATAGCAGGATATGTCAGGGCTCACTATAGCCAGAGCAAGCTCTTGGGTTCCAAAGACCAGAGTTTATATTTGGTTATACCGAAACTTGAACAGAGTTCTACCACAGTCTGAACCTCACCTTCCCTCAAAGGGAGAGTAGACTCAAAAACCCCTGGCATAGGTGTTTCCATCAAAAATCAGCCCAAGTTTATTGAACATCTATTAAGCCTTCTTGGAGAGTATGCAAAAACATCTTGGCCGACCTCCCTGATTCCATTCCACAATTGCCTCTGCACCTGCACCACCCCTAATCCATTCTCCACACAGCAGCCTGAGTGGTCTCTTTGAAACATAAATCATATTATTCTCTTGCTCGAAACCTCCAAGGGCTCAATTGCACTTAAACTAAAATCCATACCCTTTGTCCATTTCTTGCCAATTGGTAAGAGCCTTTTGTAGATCACAGATACCAGTCATGTGTGGTGCAAACATTTTTCTCAAATCTATTGCCTGTCTTTAGACTTTATTTCTCATATTTTTTGTTCTATAAAAGTTTTTCATTTTTATATAGTCAGGTATGTCCAACTTTTATGACTTCTCGATTTCCTGACTTGATTAAGGTGGGTGCCCTTTTTAATATGATCATAGATTAGTCCACCTGGATTTTTCTTCTAAGAGGTTTATGTGGTTGATGATTTCCATTTAAGTCTTTATTCCATCCAGAATTTATTTTTGTATTTGGTCAGAGACAAAGACATTAATTTGTTTTCCTCTTGACCAGGGATTGACAAACCATGGCCCATGGGCCAGCTGCATGTGTTTGTAAATAAAGTTTTATTGGAACACAGCCATGCCCATTCATTTATGTATTGTATGTGGCTTCTCTCACGCTATGAAGGCAGAGCTGTATAGTTGCAACAGAGATCATAAGGCACACAAAGTCTAAAATATTTACTTACTGGATCTTTACAGAAAATGCTTGCCAACCCGTGTCTTAGATGGCTAGCCAATTTGTGCCAGCACAATTCGTTAAATAAACGACTCTTTGCCCCCTGAAATGAAATTCTGTCTTTATCAAATATGAAATTCTAATGTGTCTTTTCCTGGATTCCTCCATTCTGTTCCACTGATCTCTTTGTCTTCTCTCTGCCAGTGCCACTTAGATTTTATTGCTGTGACTTTATATCTGGCAAGTCATAGCCCCCATCGCAATTCTTAGTTTTCATGCTTTTCTTATCTTTTCTTGTGTAATTATGCTACCATTAGAATTTAAGATATTTTTATCCATTGCCAAAAATAATGAAAACCTTATTGGAATTCTAATTAAACATGCATTAAATTTATAAACTTATTCTGGGAAGAATGGATATTTTTACAACATTAAGTCTTCCTATTTGAGAAAATACCTTTCTATTTGTTTAGTTCTCATTTGGAGTCTCTCAATAAAGATTCATAATTTTATTTATATAGGTCTGCATTGGGGTCTGGTCAAGAGCAGAAACCACACCAATAATTTAAACAGGAAAAATTGATATAAGACTTCCTAACTATTAAGTGGTGGATAACTACTAGAAGGGTTCAAAGAAGACTAAGGAATATAGGAATCACAAATGCAGGGAGCAGGTGCTATTTCTAGGGCTGAAAGAGCAAAACAAGGATGGAACAAAGAACATAGAAGAGGAAGCTCTGAACCCAAGGTTGAAATTTAGACCTCGCTGGAGAATATAGCTACCCCAGGAATACAGAGCTTTAGTCCAATTTCCTATTATGTTAAATTTATCCCTAGGCATTTTTATAGTTTTTAAACCTCTATTGTCATTTTTTCCCATTCTCATTTCTGGGTGCTTATTGCTAGTAGAGAGTGAAGTTATTCATTTTTGTATATTTACCTTTAGCATCTTTACTCAGTTGTCTCATTTATTTGACTAGTGTTTTATTAGAGTCTCTTGAGTTTTCTAGATATTCAAATATACCAGCACAAAAGGGATAATTTTATCTATTTTTCTCAATAGTAATACCAGTCATTTCACTTTCTTACCTCGGTGCGTTCACTAGTTCCTCACATAATGTTAACTTTAGCAATTTATTCTACCAAGTTTTCTTTACATTAAATTTACCATGTCCTTAGTTATTTTTGTCTCCTCTATATGTCTAATTCTGAGACATGTGGATGGATATCGCCAACTCTTATTTTAATTGTAATCTTGTATTTTAAGCTCTTTTTTCTTTATGTATTTAGTTGTTATGGTGTATGGTGCATACAGGTTTATGGATGTGACAGCTCCTTTATAAACTGGGCTTTTTAACGTTATATAATGTCACTCTTCTTTCTGTTTTAAACCTTCAACCTTAAATTCCTCCTTTTCTGATCCTCAGAAAAGCTCCTTTTGCTTTCTTTTTTGCCTGGTTATTCTTTATCTATACTTTCCATTTCCTTCTCCTTTTTCAACTTCTCATTGTAGAACCAATGAATATAGCTGTTCTCTAAATTGCTCCAGAAGAGTCCACAGTTACTGTGTTTTTAGATGCTAAAAACTGCCGGCTCTTGTTTCTGGTGGCTCTCAGTAACCCTAGAAGTAAGCACTGCACATGCGCTCTGCTGTATCCATACAAATCAACCCTACAACAGCACTGGAGTTAGTGCCCTGCAGAACAGGGTAAGTGCTTTAGCAATAGCCCCCAGATAAGACCCTAGCCCTTTGTCCCTTAGTACCCTGGACATGCCTATTTTTGTTCATGGGGACCCACCCTCTCACTTCATGCAAAGACAGAAATTACCAGCAGGATATTCTTCCCTTCTGCTTATGTTAATAACTTCCATGTATTGAGTTTTGGTTCCGTGATGGCACTTTGCATACTCTATGCACATTATCTTACGTAACTCTCCCAGTAATACTGGATAGTATATTACTATCCCTAGCATGCAGGTAAAGAAAGCTAGGTGGCCTGCCTGTAGGTAGCAGAGATGGAACTTGGCTCTTTAATTCTGTTTTAGTCTGTGTATAGCTTCTCCCTTCTCCAGAGTCTGGCAGCCCACAGTACAGCCCTAGCCTGTGCTGAGATGGGGGCTGTGGATGATGGAGGCAGAAAGTCAAAGCATTCCAGAATGCCCCAGTAATGGCTATTTCCCAAACTTTAGCAGACTTCACCGTAACCTCTACTTGCACTTAACACAGTTGCTCCCCCATGACTAAGAAATCAAATATTATCATTAAACATCAGAAAATTCAATAAAAAGCATTATAAGGTTTAACGTTATGAAGATACAAGGGTATAAAAATCTCAACTCCCCCAATTTGGCATTGACAGATCCTTCTCCATGAGATCATCGGAGTCATCCATACTGTGTTCTTCGGACTGTATAAAACACTGGCATAAAAGAACCTCGGGATGTGCTATTTTCCTCCCTGCGTTTTTTACACTTCAGTTAGGACTTGTACTCCCAAAGGAACAGTTTTAAAAAGGTAGATGGCAGGAGACACGGGGAGGTACTATAGTAAGTGTCTTGGAAGGTCAGAGGTGGTGTTCTCCCGGGAGAAAGATTTAAGGGCATAATGCCCTTGAGCTAGGCATGAAGGGAGATAAGAAACTAAGCAAGTGAAAAGAAGAAAATTACAAGACGAGAGCAACGAGAGCCAAAGCGTGGGGGTAGGAATATATCCTAGAGAAGGAACAGGGAGCAGACCAAGATGGCCAAGGACAAGGGACCGTGTGAGAAGGGTTACGGTGGAATGAGAACGCTGGGGCTAGTTCGGTGCAGATCCTGCTCTGGTTAAAGACTTTGGCTCCTGTCTTGTGGGTAGCAGGAAGCATTTGAAAGTAGTTGAACAGTGGAACCAGGAACACAATAGTTGCTTAGGGATATTAATTTCACAGTGCTCTACCTGGTGGACTGGAGTGGTGTGAGGAAGAGCAGCTTAGTAACTGGTACAAGAGAAAAAAACGTTTTACAAAAGAAAAACTTTAAAGGGCCAAGTTTTTGCAGGCGGCTGGGGAATGGTTAGCTTTGTATTATCAAGTAAATGCAAATTAAAGCAACTATGAGGTACCCTTTTTTACTGTCTGCATGCAAAAAGATTTTAAAGTAATGATTTTCAGTGTTGTCAGAGGAGGCATGTTGACGCTTTCATATGCTGCTAGTGGGAGTACTGGACCTTTCAGGAAAGAACTGAGATAAGTGGACCAAGATTTTCCATAATATCTAAACCCCCTTTGACCTGTTATCTCCACCTGAAGAGTTAATCCTAAGGAAATAATAAGAATGGGTTTGGCATTTTAGATATAAAAATCTCCCTTGCAGCACTGTTACAATAGCAAGAAATAGGAGCCACTTGAATGTTAAGGGATGGGGGATTGGTTAAATAAGTGATGATAGAATGGTGGAACATTCTTACAATGGAATGCCATGTAGCTATTAAAAGTGCTGTCTGGAAAGGGCAGTTGAGAAGGAAAGTTGCTCACAAGATGACATGTCCATCCTTTCCCATTGGTTCCCAGAACCACCTCTGCCATGACGCAAGCATCTACGTATGCAAGGGTCTGTTTTTTGGCTCTCAGTTTGGTTCTGTTGACCAAGTTGTGTATTTCTTTGCTGAAGCCACATTGTTATAATCACAGTAGCTTTATAAGAAGTCTTAATACCTGGTACGTCCAGTTCCTCTGCTCTGGCCACTATGTGAAGGACACAATGGGTGGGAGAAGAAGGTTAAAGCAGAAAGACCACTAAGGAGACTGTTACAGTCATCAAAAGTAGCCATGGGTGAACGTGTTTCTGGGAGAAAAAAAAATAGGGTTACTCTACTATTCTACAAAACCCAGGTTATTCAAGGGCAATAATAAGAATTTCGCATCCCAGTATATTGGCAGCTTAATAAAATGTTAAGATATTAGGTCCTGGAACAGCAACTCTGAGACCAGTTCCATGATAATCAGTGAAGAGAAATCAGTTGCTCAGCATGACATTGAATTTAAGGTTCTGTCTCCTCTGGGTCATCCACGCTGTCTTCTCTTGATGCATCCAGACACTTCCTCCTCCCCCCGGTCACCACATTCCATCGGCCCCTCAACCCCAAGTTCTAGAAAGTGTGAATCACCTTGTCCAGGAGCTGCCAGTATAAACACTGTGAATCAAAACCTAGACATAACTCCGGCCGATGATGAAAACACAACATTGCTGCTCACACGACAAACATTACAGACTCCCAAACAGTTGTGCTTTTTTAGAAGAACTAATAAATGATTTCAAGGGATTTCCTTCCTTCCATGGTGATGAAATGAGTTAAAGTTGAGCAAGTAGGTGGTGAAAGTCCTGCTGACATGGCCGAAACTTTCTATAGAAGAGTTGGTTGAAGGTCAGGGAGAGAAAATGGTCCAGGACCTAAAATAATTTTTCAGGAGTTTTCTACAATGTTAAAGAATTACAACAAGTCAATAATGACCTTAAATTCGAATTGTTCTAGGATTTAAAACTGTATCTTCAGTAATTATGATCCAGCAACAGCACAGAAACCTCCTTGGTTTTATACTCCAAAATTATATAAAGTATAACATACCAAGGCAACTGTCTATATTGTTAAAAAGAAACCAAAGGAAAAATAAAGCATGACTTTTTTTAAAAAAAGTTATCTCTAGAGGAAGGAAGGATGAAAAGGACAGTGATGATCATCAGGAATTAGACTTCTTTGAATATACCTTGTTTCGTGAATTTGACTTTGGAAATGTGTAAATACTAACCGAACTATGAAACAAAAATAAAATTTTAAAGAGTCATTCTTAAAATCCAAATGAAACAAATGAACCCAACTGTGTAACCAAGAGGCGGCATGACCACAGAGAAGGATACGTTTCAATTATTTTAAAATATAGTATATATCAGTAAGGACTAAAAGAACTATATAAAAATAGGAATCTGTTTTCAGTAAGGATATTGCTGATGGTTGTATTTTCATTTTTTTTCTGGGACTCTTGGGTGTCTAGTGTGGGATAAAGCAAATAAGTGTAGAGCTTTATGTCCTTGAGAACTGAGATTTTTTTTAGCATGGGGGAAAAGAGATACAGCTGAAAGATCAACAGAGTTAAATAAAAACTTGTAACTCTGCATTTGAGTGGGAAATATTGGTATTAACTTACAATGTATTTAATCTTAAATATATGCCTATTTGATACAATTTTATTTGTTATGTATTGTGTGTGTGTGCATGTGTGTATTTCTTTGCTGTGTTCACTGAAAAGACATGGACACAGTGATGAACCTATCAGCAGTGACCAGCCCTAGCACCTAGACTGTGTTCTCTAAGAACTATGTCTCACTAAAGGAACCCAAGGCTGATTTCAAACCTAGGGAAGGAAATATGTAAGGTGAGCCTGGAACATTTTGTCACGCCAGAAAGCAAGGAATCACAAGTCAACTTGAAGAAGTGCCCATCAGCCAAAGATAATGCAATATGATTACCAATAACAATAATAATCACCATGAGTTTCGATGGATTGAAAACACACGAATCAAGTATGTTTAAATCCATGAGTTCATAATGATTCAAAACAAACAAACAAAAACCAAAAGCTCAACGTAACCGAATGAGGGGAAGTTTCTATAGAAATATTCCAGCTTTATTTGAAAACAAAAAAGGGGGAAAAAAAGAGAAAATTAGAATGATAACATTAAAAGATGCCCATTTTGGAATCCTGAAAGTGTTAATGGATCTAAGCAATGATCATCTACAACTTTTCGCATCAGGAAAAGAGATTCAACGAGGCAGTTAAACCTCCTGCCAGAGATACACACCAGCACCCGTGATGAAGTCTTGCCAAAGGAGTGTACTTGCCAAGCCTCTGGACCCAACTACAACTATTGGAGATAGAGGGGACAGGAGACCATGTCAACACCCCCATGAGGATGCAATCAGCAAAGTTCAGACTGTGAAACTTTAGAGCAGTGGTCCCCAACCTTTTTGGCACCAGTGACCAGTTTCATGGAAGACGATTTTTCCCCAGACCAGGGGTGGGGGATAGTTTTGGGATGATTTGAGCCCATTACATCTATTGTGCAGTTTATTTCTGTTATTATTACATGGTAATATATAATGAGATAATTGTACAACTCATTGTAATGGAGAATCAGTGGGAGCCCTGAGCTTGTTTTCCTGCAACTAGATGGTCCCATCTGGGGTGATGGGAGACGGTGACACCGGAAGTGTGTTGCTTATGTCTATTCTGTCATCTCATTTTGGTTGCTGGCACGGCAGAAAACCCTGCTTCACAAAGAAAGAATGTCAGAAATGGAAGCAGGTTTTTCAGTGCTTTTGTGACAATCTCAGAATATTCCACCTCGACTTTAATCTAGAACGTGTGGAGATTGGAACTTGTCTCAAACACACTTTTAAAGCAACCATCATTTGCAGTCTCAAGCAGTTGATCCTCTTCTAGCACAATTCACCTGGCTTATTCACACATGGGTCGTGGATCCATTCCTTCCCAGTTCGGGGGTCTTTTGTGGTTGGGAAGTGATGCTCAAACCCTTTGGAAAGCTGAGATAAGCGATCATGCACCAGCTGGTAGAAAGAAGCCCCTGGCTCAGTCTCTTTCAAAATCTCTGCTCATGTTTGAAACAGGTCAGAAATCCCAGTGTTCACTTGTCACCTCAATAGTTCCAGTTTGGCTTTGAGTGCAGCCACGATGTCATTCTCCCCTAAAGTGAAGGGTTGAGTTCATTGAGCAGGTTGAATATGCCACACGAGTAAGCAAGTTTTGGGACCCATTCTGTGTCACTGAAATGTGTTGCCAGCGGTGACTGTTTTTCTAAAAGAAATCTCTGAGCAGCTCTTGTAACTCACAAACTCTGGCCAGTGATCTGCCTTTAGAAAGCCATCTCCTGGATATAAAAGAAGACGTGTGTGCTCTGCGCACTTCTCCTCACAGAGCTGGGTGAACAGACGTGAGTTAAGGGCATGTACTTGAGGGTGGTTGATAATTTTAATCACATCCTGCAAAACGTTGTTAGTTCAGGTGACATTTTCGGCTAGCCAGCATTTCTCTATGTTTGAATTGGTGCATAGACTCACATTCAGAGGCAAGCTCCTTGACCCAAGTTGTGAAATCATGTTGTATGATTGCATGTATGTGTGTATGTGTTTATATATATATGTAAAATTACAAACATGTCATTCTTGAAGAATTAACCTACCCACTCTCTCATGCTTCCCATTCACCCCATTGCTGGCTCCTGTATCCTCCCCACTAACTGCTTTCCTTGCCTCTCTGCCAGAGGTGGTTCTGGTGGACCCTCAGAAGCCCTAGAGGTCTGCCAACTCTGCTGTGTGTCAATCGACCCTGTACTTGCTGCATTCCATCCTCGTTCTCATCCCAAGAGCGCATGTGTAGCTTTGATTTTGCAGATGCCATCAACTGTGTGTGCCATCACATAAGATTGATTTTAGCAGCATCACTTCTTTTGATAACCTTTTAAGTCATTGGAGGCCAGAGTTTACACCATCATTAATAGTCTGAAGGGTTAACTCAAAATTTCCAGCTACGCTTTCTTGTATGGTGTAGGGAAATTGTAGTAATAACAGAGGTGGGAGTTTGTGAAGCTCTCTTTGTGAATTTCTGAACCAAAGACATATTCAGAGGCATGGCCTGAGGCACAGAAGGAGCATTTTATCATGCACTGCCTCATTTTGTTCTTTGAACGTAGATGATCTTGCACACCTAGCCTTAGCAGAACCTACACTTTTTGCTTTCGTTTCCAACAGCTCTCCAGCCCATCTGGCAGGGGCTTGATTTTCTGGCCAGCAGGAGTTGAATGGTGAGGGACAGGACCCTGGGTGGTTTCCACATCCTACTCTGCTAAGATTCTTGGGGGTCACCCCAGAGGACTTTCTCATCAACAGCACAGAATTCAGAGGCTGTTCCATCTTGCTCAGCGTGGGGCAGTATCTTGAGGACCACGTCCCACTGTGTGTCTTCTGGGCTCCTATATCGTTGGCGGTAGAATACAGTTGGCCTTTGCCTGTCTAATCCATCCCACCAAAAATTCCTGATCTGGGAGCTCTGCTTCCTAAAAGGCAATATAGCTAAGCCACGGGACCAGGGAATTATAGACACCCAACTGGTGAGACGTAGAAGCTGAGGAGCAGTCTGACAATTTCTCTCTCTTAAATTAAAGCGAATGGATCTGGAGACTTTGGAAACCTCCGGGCCCCATGAATTGATGTCCCCAGGCCCAGGTGTCTCTAATTCTTCACACTGGAAAAGTTAGGAGCCCCGGGACCAGAGGCAACTACAGGTCTGTCTCTGGATGCTCAATTCATTAAACCCTGCGAAAGCAATTTGACATCATCTGGGACATGTTTTGTCGTAAGGGGTGGTATTGGCACTGGTATTTATTTTAGCCAGGAAGAGGAATGTGTGAAGGTGTCTGCATGCCAGGGTGTGTGTTTCAGATGTAGGTGTCACTGAGTTTCTGTGTGCTCTGGATGGGTGTGAGTTTTTTGAGGATTTCATTACTATTTTTGTTTTGTGTTGTTTCTACTGAAGAAATGCCCCCCCAGCTCATGAATTTGATTCATCCAGAAATTCTGTGCTTCTGTCCTATGTCCCTGGAATCATCTAAGGCACTGTCCTTCCTCTGGACCATTTTCTCTGTAATCTTTCTCAGCAGCCAAAGAGAATCATCTCTGAACTTTACATTTTCCTTTCCTTTTACATAGAGGAGCAAGTTGTCACTTTAATTAAACAACAATTTTATTACAGAATGCAAGGAATAAAACCTTGGAATTACCTTTCACTAAATTCTAGTTTAAACAAAGTCTTACAAATAATGGCTTGAGTGTACATTATTTACCCATTAATTCTCTATTTGAATTTGGGGGGAATTCAAATATGTTTTCTGGCAAGTGCTTCATGACAAATGACTTGTGCAATTAGCAGTCAATGTGTTATTCTTATCATTTCTAATGTATAATAAGCAGAGCCCAGCCATTTCTGCTTCATGTGTTCTTTTGAAACCCTTTATCGCCCTTGGAAAAAAAAAATCTTGTTTAATAGATCACAGACATGATCTTTTAAACTGTTTTCAGTAGTTATGCAAAATCTTCACAAAAGTACTGGTGGGCAGACTACAGGGACTTCACGACTTTAATCAGCCACGAGAGTCGACAGGATTTAGAAGTCATTTCTCAACTCGGGATCACCTGCAGAAAATGAAAAAGTCCCAGGGAAGACTGCTGAGTATAAAATGCCATTGTGTACATAGACTTTTATGGACTCTGAAAAGCCCTTTGACTCCTTGGAAATAGAAGCTATGTTGGAAGTGGAAAGAGTAGAAAAATTCGCGTGACATGTGCATGTGAACGCAGCACTGATGTTTAGGCTTGAAAAAGAGTGAAGAGGTCCAGGAAGGGGTCTCGAAGCCACTGAAAATCTTAACTGCTCGCCCAGAGGGGCTGGGCTGAGACCTTGAATGGGAGGGAAAGGGCATCGTGATCAGCAAGAGAGACTTTGAACTGTTTGCCAGCGACGTTGACTTCAGGGCCCCCAAACCAGGCAGCAATAAGCCAGGAACCGGAGCAAGGCATGGAACGTGGGCTCAGCGTGAGGAAGGAAAAACCATATATAAAGGAAGCATGAAAAAGGATGGCTACGGTTTAAGAGAAGCTGCCTCTGTGGGCCTCGTAGCATTTGCTAAGCAAACCAAGATAGGCAAGAAGGGGCCTGCAGAAAGTGCCCTGGTGCTGTTGACACAGGGAGCTTCCTGTCCTGCCTTGGGCACTTCTCATTGTGTGACCCTGGGCGACGCACTTAACTTCTCTGGGCCTTGGTTTCTTCACCCGTAAAGCTGGGGGTTGGCATGGCTGACCTTAAGAATTCTTGCAGATGTAACACTCTACAAGACAACCATCATGTCCTAAAAGAGAAGAGCTCAGCTTCCAAAAAGGATCCTAATGCGTAGAGCATTATCCCAAAGAGCTAGTTCTCCCTCTCTTTGTTCCCACGTGCTTTGCATCTCTGGGTAGTTGCCACCCGTGTATCGGCCACAGACTGTCCAGAAAGCAGAGAAGAACCCATTAAGTCTGAGATGGCTGAACAAAGAGAAAGGGGATGACTTAGACCTTCCTGCGGCTGGTGAGACATATATAAGTTGGGTTTTAAAGCAGTCAAGTACCAAGAGAAAAGAAGCCAATGGTCTCCAGTGCAATCCAAGATGGCCCTGGATTGGGTCATGGTGGTGACCTGTGTGTGGCTCCACTGGTGGACACCTCCTCCAGCTGACCGTCGTAACACGGTGATCACACCAACAGCCCCAGCATACATATGCAGAGGGAAAAATTACAGCCTGGAAATTTGAGTTGAGCATGCATCGTATCGTGGGGTTAACTCATGGGCTTTACTGTACCGCAGCTAACCACTCCAGGCACCTCTGAGCTTCCTGTTCATGTGCACCAAACCAACACCATGTTAATGGCACACCCATACCTTGTCACCACTGCTCTGAAGCTCTGAACTGCCCCTAATCTCCCTCCCCATATAATAGAATCTGCATTAATTACTCCCAGTAAGGCAGAACACAATCTGTTTAAAAAAAAAAAAAATTAAATGGCTTTGATGAGAGGATGCATGTGACTTGTGGAATGTAGCTATTCTGTCATTTCTGAAACAGACACCCAGGTGAGAATGCAGCTGAATTGCAGCGACATGCGCCAGGTGCCAGGAAAGCTGTCACCATACAATCAACTTTCTGCTTGGATTTGAAGTCGTCCCAAAGAAAGGCTGCTGCTGCATATCTATCCTCACCGGAGCTGGTCTTTTTTGGTTACATGGCAACCAGAAGCCAGAAGGTTGAGGGTGGGAGACGCGGAGCTCAGTGTGAAGACTTTGGCCTTGAAGTTACAGCTTCAAGTGGGGAATGATTCCTTGCCTCGTGCTATAAAACGGATCTTTTGTGTGTCCCAGAGCCATATCACTGACAGACAGGCCAAGAGATATATTGAAACAATTTCACTAGGTGAGTTTTGGGGGATTTGGCCCTTTAAATATGTCTTGACTGTAATCTCAAAACAAAGGACCATCCTAATTCTAAGTAATTAAGCTGAATGTACTTACATGAAACAACATCTTTTGCTTGGTAGCACAGCGCTTTTCGATTCTGGCCGTGTATCAGGACCACTTGAGCTTATTCATAACACAGATGCGCAGCCCTGCCCTCCTGGACATGAATCTTCAGAGGCGAGAGCAGCGGCATCTGCAGTTTTAGCAGGCTCACACGTGGTCCTGCCCGGGGGCCAGGATCAAGAGCGGCTGGCTTGCCGTTTTGCAGTGAAACCAGACTTTTTCGTCCATCCGCACGTTTGGTTCCCCCTATAGCCTGTAAGGCAGGAATGGTTTCCATTTTATTGCTGAGAAATCATAGAGAGATTCAAAAAGTTCCAGTGCTTTGCCCGAGGCCACAGATTCTGTAAGTAGCAGGGGCTACCCCGATTCCCGCCACCGGTGCTGGCTTCACAGGCACACAGTTTGTGCAGTTGGGACATATTCAAGTGCTTCAAAGCCCCGTGCTTGGTTTAATGCTCTGCTGTCGCCATCTTGAAATCCTAAATAATTTTTTAACCAGGGCACGCCATTTTTACATTGCATTGTGCATGCAAATTACGTAGCCGGTTCTGCTGCCTAGACCTGTGCACAGCGTTGCTTCAACTGTGTTACATCCATGCTGGGGGACAAGAGAGTGTTTCTCTCCAAAGTGAATCCCAGCTCCGGAGCTATTAGCTTAAATGTGCTAGAATGGCAACGTAGGAGAACATCATAACAACACACAGTGTGCTTCTGTTTACTGAGCACTGTGTTATGAGCTTTCCTTAAATCATCTCACTCAATCCTCACAAGAGCCCAGTATAATTACCGACACCATTTCATGGGTGAGAACACTGAGGCACAGAGAAGTGTGAAAACAGAGGTCATCTTGTATCTCTCTGTGACAGTAGATTCTAGAGGTGGCCTTCCCAGATTCAAATCACAGCCGTTTATTTATCAACTATTGATCAACTACAGGGTGTCCCGGAAGTCACCATACATAGGGAAAATGGGAAATTGTAGCTCAAAATTTTGTAATATTTTGCAAGTAAAGGTGCATTTAGCTACAGTTTCCCATTTGCCCAGTGTATGGTGACTTTTGCAACACCCTGTATTTATCAGCTATATGACGTCAGGCAAGTTACTTGACCTCTCTGAATATCCTTACCAGTAAAATGGGGATGATAATAAGTGCCTCCATGAACTAATTGTTTCGAGAATTAAGTGAATTAATACGGACCAAGCGCCCAGCACATAATAGATACTCAATGAATGGTAGGTCCTTTAACAACATTTGCACTCGAGAATATTACCCATTACATACCGAAATAGGTATTTAAATGGTACCTTACTTAAGGATTTGAAGAGTTTTCACAGCGCTGGATAATACAGCCAAGGTGTAATTAGCCATACATTATAATATTTTTAAGTGATTCAAGTGACACTTCTTATGTCTAAGTGTAATCTTTCCCACTTTAGCATTTATCATAGTTTAATAACTCCTGAATGCTGTTGAATTAAAATACTATTCTGTCTGGGGACATGTTGACCCTTAGCATGGTGACGCTCGTCCGAGGCTCAGCTAGAGCCTAGGAAAAAAATCTCAGCACAGCGACCGAATTCACGTGCTCTTTGGAGACAAGAAAGGACCGGAAGTATAATGCAGAGCCTGTGACGGACCTTTGGGAAACCAGGCAGCTTCACACCTGTGTAAGGAAAAGGAACCAGCTAGGAGCTTACTCATATAATGATATTTCTATAACATTTTTACAGGGGCTTTGTTTTCTTTTTTAATTAATTTATTTTTTGAAATTCTTGCATACTCCATTAGCTCATTTAATCTATGCAACCACCTGTGTGGTAGGAAAGGGATTAACAACGTTAAGACCTCCTTATTATCTCTGTGCATACCTTCTAAGAGCCTGCATCTGTGTTCTGTGCTGTACACACATTCACTCACAGAGTTCTCATATAACTGGTGTGGAAAGTAATACTACCCATTTTACAGATGAGGAAAATGAAGCTCAGTGGATGCCATTAATCGCCTGGCGGCAGAGGTATTCAAATCCAGGGTGGGCTGGCCAGAACCTGTACTCCTTGAGTCCCTTTCGTCCTTTCCCCTGCCACAGCCCCGTGATCTTCGTGCTCTTTGATGGGACACAAGAGGCCAGGTATGTGGGAGGTGGTGAGTAACTATGCAGTGACCGAAGGACAGCAAGCTGGATCAGGCAAGCACCAGCGTGTTTTAATGTCAACATGAACTGGCTTGAACCCATGACCCAGTCAAAGGTACCATTGTTCTCAATTATTCAAATGCTCTGTTTTTCTAAGTGGCTGCTTGTTTTTTCTTTATGACACACTGTTCTTCCTTCTCCATGCCATGAGATGCGCTGGCGTGATCTGAGGGCATGGGGTCCTCGGGGCAGTTAGCCGTCACGGTGCAGCAGTCTCGTGGGGTCTCCTTGTGCCTTGTGCATCTCAGACGTGGCTCCACAGCCATGGGGCTCGATTCTCCCAGTGACCATTGATTGGGAGGGAATTTAATATTTTGCAAAGCTATGGGAGGTCAGTGAAATGATTAAAAGGATCCCTTTGCTCCTCGGAAGAGTTCTCTGGTGAGCTCCTAGGGACCCGCGGGAACTGATGAAAACTGCCCACCGTGTGAGAGAGAAAGCGTGCCCGTGCGTGTATGTGAATGCGTTCATGTTCAATGTTGAGTCCGGCAGAGGGAAGGCATGGGCCCCTCATGCAGACAGTTCATAATGTGGGTTCCCAAAGTGGGTCCTCAGAATGTTGGGAGTTAGATGTCAGATAAGAATACTTTTCAGCTATCTCAAAGAAATTGACAATCCCAGCTAAAAACGCAGATGCTCTGATACAATGATTCCAGCCATCCTCTGTAGTCTTCGTGTGTTCAGAGACCCCCTCTGAGAAATAACAAAATCTTGAAGCCCTCGCCTCATCCCAGGGAAAACTTACATAGGCAGTGCATAGACAGACACACGCATAGTATTTTACCAACAGTATCAAGTATTGCGTGGGATTCGTGGGTTGCCTTTTAGAACCATTGCTCCCCGAATTTGCTTTTCTGTCTCAAAATAGTCTCTAAGACCAATGTCTTTCTCTTTCTGTACATTTATTTCTATTTTTTTCTTCCATACAGGCATCAAAATAGGGCAGGATTGTATTTTCTATAATGTATTTGTATTTTCCCTGCTATCTTGTATCATGAGGCTTTTTTCATGTTGTTGCAAAATCTTCCTAATGATCATTATTAACAGCCACGTAGCATCCTATCCAACCACTATCTCAGGATTTTCATTAAGCGCTCCCCTGTTGCTGGGCACTGAGATTGTTTCCAATTTTTTGCTATTTTAAATAACACACCAGCAAACAATTTGCCAACATCATTTCCTGTTCCCCACTCGAACCTTTCCCGTTCTCTTGAAGCATCATAGCAGTCATCGTTTTTATTTGCTTAATCTAGATGTTCTTGCCTCTAACCTTCCCGCCTGCCCAGAAAGCATCTTCTTCACCTCCTCAACCCAGTGTTTGATTCGATCCCGTCTTGCCGCCATTAGTGAGTCCTGTTTTTCTCTTGTCCCTTTTGTGTTTCCCTTTTCCTGGACTCCTCCCTCCTCACTGAGCACGCCGAGGCCCTCCTCATCTCGATACATCTCTCTTGCTTCTAGAAAGCATGGGATGGTTCCTTTGCCTGGAGCATTCTTTCCTCTTGCCTATACCTGGGAATTTCTATCAGGTATCAGGCTGCAAAAAGAAGCTTAAGAAGATGACTCCAGGGTCAGAAAGAAAGAGAGTGTCACTTTCTATGGGGATTGTATATATTTCGGTGAGCTGGGGCCAGGGGGCCGACGTAGCTCTGCGCCCACGTGCAAGGATATCAGTCTCTGCAGAGGTGGAGACCTCGGGCATCTTTGTAAGTTCCTGAAGCAGAACTAGAAAAAGCACAGCAGTTAGAACTGGGCTGACATCAAACCTAGTCTTAGCTCCGCCATGTCCTAACTCCCTGACCCTCTATATGTCACTGAGCAGCTGTTTCTTCATCCGTAAAGGGATTAATGAGATAGTATTTGGCTTGGTGCTGAGCTTCGTAGCTAGGGATTCATAAACAGTTTCTCTTCTCCGTTATAAGCTTTCATGCCCCAGCAATGCCTAGACTCATCACTGGCTCACAGTAGACACTCAATAAATATTTGTTGAATGAATAAACATTGACTGATGGCTCGGAGGTGTGGGCACCAGCCCTCATCTGCATCGTCGCACGTTGCCTGCCGCGGCCCGGGGCCATCTGTATGTGAAGCAGAAAAGTCTGTGATTGCGAGCGCACACACGGCTGGGCAGCAGCTGTCTCCAGATAAGGGGGTGGCACCGTGCCAGGTACCCGTGGTCTCTCCGCAGAGGCGCAGTCATAATTACAATCCCTTGTAGCATTCCTTCTGGAGAGTGCCTCTCTTCCTGGGACACGTGGCGCTTCACAACAGCATCTCAGTGATCTTCGCCGCATGCCTGGGAAGGGAGCGGAGCGGCCGTGTGGCACCGCAGATGCCCCGTGGGCACGCGGCGGGGGAGGCGTGACAATGAGAAGGGGGAGGAGGGGGGCGCGTGTCCTCGTGCCACAGGTGGACGATGGCAGGCAGAGGTTGCAGTGGCTCTCCCGCAGTAAGTGAGGCGTAGGAAACGAATTCAGGGTCCCTTGTCTCCAGGTCTAGACTGTATCTATTTCCCACGAATGGAAAAATGCCCACAGATGGCAACTATGAGATGGCAGAAAGAGGAAGATCTAACCACACAGATGCAAGGCGCTCACGAGTCAACAGTTCAGATTCCTAAACTCCCTAAAACTCACTCCCAAGTCCTTAAAACCACGCATAACAAGAACATCCTAAAACTCACTAGCTCAAATTGTGCTGACACCATGCCAAACTGCTTGCTGTGCCGAAGGGGTCCCCGGCCTCATGCTCCCCTGTGATGGCGCCCGCTGCCTTCACTTTGTGACACTTGGCTAATTTGTAATTATTTGTTTGTTATAGTGATTATACATGAAATCTTTGTCTCCCTGGCTAGACCGAAAGTACTATGAGATCAGAGAGTACTTTTGTTTAGTTCATCTTATATATACCTGCCACCAAGCATAGAGCACTCAATAAATATTTGCTGAATGGTTGAATGAATTATAAAATTCAAAGAAATAGGAAAAAACAAAGACACCAGCAAAAATCAAATGACAGGAAAGGAAACACCTTTTATAGCAGGATGAAATGGCATTAGTTATGAATATACATCCCCATAGCCTTATGTATAATTTGTACCTACAGTTCTAAAAAGAAATTAATTCTGTGTTATACAGAATTAATGGTATAAATTTCTACAGCTCCATGAGGCCAGGGATGCTATCTGTCTTGCTTATCCATTGTACCCTCGGGTAAGCGTAGTGTATGGTATAATACAAATTATGTACTAAATAAATATTTGTTGAAGAGTGGGTAGAAGGAGTCTGCAGATGGTTTAAAATTCATCAATCTATGCTCCATTAATTAAGAATATTGGATAATTAAGACAAAGGCTAATTGAGTTTTTCTTTCTACTTTATTTGTCTTATATTTATCATTATTCCCTGCCTCATTTAAGAAAAAAAAAATTGAATTGCCAGCAAGATAAGTCTATTTCACGCTACTCTTTTACTCAGCAGATCGTTATAGAGCACACAGGGTTAGGTGATGGAGAAAATGCAGTGCACAGTGTCTGTCTTCATAGATTACAGGGTTGAAACCATGTTGGCTGAGCAAGTCAATAGAATTTGGAGCAGCATTTAAAATATGTAACAGTTAGCTTTTGCCGCATAACAAACTACCCCAAAAACTTAAATTTTAAAACAACCACCATTTACTTAATTTGTGATTCTATGGGTCAGAAATTTGATCTCTGGTTCATCCAGACAGTTCTGCAGCCCTGGGTCATGTTCAGCTGATTGGGGCCGAGGCTCATTTGTGAGCTGTTAGGCTGGCCAAGGGCTGGCTGGGTGGCTGCTGGGTGCCTTGGTTCTATTTCGCATGGCCTCATGCTCCAGCAGGCTAGCTCAGGCTTGTTCACATGAAAATCTTAGGGTTTCAGGAGTGAGAGTGGAAGCCTCAAGGTCTCCTAAGGCCCAGCCAACAGTGTCACTTGTGCTATACTCTATGGGTCAAAGAAAGACACAAGGCCAGCCCAGATCCCATTGGTGGAGAAATAGACTCCACCTCTTGATGGAATGAGTTACAGAGTATTGTGATCATTTTTTTTAAAATCCACTGTAATGTTTTAAGTCTTTATATCTTAGTTTAGCAATTCTCATTTGTTTATCAAGTAAGCATGATTCTTAAAGAGATACAGACCTGCCAGGAATTTTATTCTGTTAGCTATTTTATATTCCTTAATTCAGACAGCCTCTGTGCTCCTCCCCCTAATTTCACATCAGGGTGACGTTATTGTTCATTCTCACCTCCAAGAGATGAGGAAGGCTTCAGAACCATAAGCTCACGAGGCTGGCAGCCCTGGCTGGTGGTCAGGTGTCCTATATGCCCTGCATTGTCTTGCATCAAGCCACGTATTCTGGGCATACACCAGGTACTGAAATGTTAGATGCATTCATCAATGGTTCTGGATGTTTCTTTGTGACTCATTTGCGGGATAGTCAACAATCCTTCTGAACACTCTGCGAAAATGTGCCGCGTGTGTCTGGGGAGGCCTGACACCCGTTAGACACTCCTGCTGTAAATTGGATGCACCAGCCCCTGCGAGCTGGTGCCAAGGTGTGAATTAGATAGAGACACTTTCGACTGTTCCTCTGGCCCCTGACTCTGTTCCCTGGCCATCCACAGCTGGCCAAGCCTCCAGGAAGCACACCTGACCTCAGCTGCCCAAGGCTAAGGAGATTCCAGAGGAAGTAACAGTGGGGAACCATGGCAGCTCCCATGTCCGTTTGCAACTCTGACAAAATGCTGCAGATCTCGGAGAGCTGAGCCTCCTCCGATTCCTCTCCCAGGGTATAGCTCTTCCTCAGGTAGTGACTGTGATAGGGAACAGGGCTACGGGAGTGGCAAGGAGGCATGTGGCCCAGAGTGGAAAGCCAAACCATTATTGGCTACCATAGTTCTCCCAAAGCATGTTGGAACAAGTTGTCCAGGATGGATTTCATCTCCATGAAGATAAGAAAAATGAAAACTGGCTACTAAGTCCCTCTGGCTCATTAATTTAGGTTACTAGTTTGGAGGCAGAGGGATGGACAACATGGTTAGGGACAAGTTGATATTTTTCTGACAGCACCGATGTCGAAGGGGCAAAATCCCACCTATTGGCCAAACCGGTATCATGCGTTATGGGGGAGAATTGTCACCCTCATCTTCAAATCAATAAATAATGGTGATTTCTTCAATATTGCCCCAAAGTTGCCTTAGGAAGCAGTCTTGAAAAGCAGCATATCATGTCAGGTACACATTTGTGTACGTAATAGTTAAAAAAATTTTTTTTGATGGAGGGACACTAAACCATTAATTTGCTTACTGCTGAAAAGAGGGAAGGTGACCAAGATTAGGGATGGAAACTAAGCTTTCTCTGTCGTGGTCTATTTTTTAAAAAACAGGAGATTCCAGGTGGACACTCTAGGATCTCCCTCCACATTTTCTCTGTCACCACTCAAGCCTGATTGTCTTTGCAGGAGGTGACCAGCTTCCAGGGGACAAGCCCCAAGTGCAAGCTAGTCACACTGCCAAGCTCAGAGTCGGGTGGGAGGGGAAAAGCAAGGGTGTGGATCCCGAGAGGTCTGTTTCCTTGAGGGCCACCAATGTACCAGTCTCCCTTAGTCCTTCAATTATTTCAGAACACGTGATTCTCTTGGGGACAGGACTCGGACACATCATGTGGCAGTTGCTGATGCTTTCCAAGCTTTCGTGAGCTTTCCTAGATCTCAAACTCAAAATTCCAAGACTGTCCACATTTCCTCCTTTGCTTTCATACTTGTGCTTTTGCTTTTTCATTCTCTCTCCTTTTCCCTTCTTCTTTTCCTCATCCAGTATTTTTGAGAGGGGAGAGAGAGGGGGTTGGGGTGGGTCACGACCCTCTGTTATTTTCTTTTGCATTTCTGCCTGAACTGCCTCATCAGGAAAAGAGTGAGACCCTCTAGAATCACATCCATGCCTCCAGCAGCTCGCAGAGATTTAATACAAGAGATGGCATGGACTTCTAGGTCTCTCGTCAACATACACAGCTGTCAGTTTTCAGTATTTATTTAGCATCATATACCCGACACAGCCATACATACGTTAAAGCTGTATTGTTAGGGGTTCACGGTGCCAGCTCTGGACACAGACTACAGGCTTCAAATCCTGACTCCACACTACATAACCTTTGGCCAGTTTCCTCACTGGGTGGTTTGTGAGGATGAAATAAGACCCTACATGTAAAGTGAGAATAAGGGTTGGGGCACAGCGCATGCTCAAGTAAGATTATCCTCTGTGGATGTTGTTGTTGTTACTATTTTTATTATCACCTATACTTTGTCTCATTCTCACAACAACTTCATCTTGTGGATATTAACTCTCTCATTTCACCTGTCAGGAACCTGAGGCACAGAGAAGGTGAGTAATTTACCCAAGGCCACACGACTAGGAAGTGGCAAGCCCAGACGCAAACTCACATCTGTCTGCCTTCAAAGGCATGTGCTCCATCCCCTGTTATATCTTACTCAGGTTTACACCCCTCCGACTAGGTAGGTTCAGGTGGATAATTCTTATTTAGTTTTCTCCCAATAGTTATTTGATCATTAAAAAAAAAAAATCCCATCTAACAAGACCTACCCCATGATCAATACCCATCTACACTGAATCTTTAATGCTCTGTCTTATCAAATTAGCAGCTTCCACCACAACTCAGGGTGGAAATCAATGCTCCTTTGACCTTAAACACGCACCGACTTGCAAACGCTCATGCCTCGGGGCTTCGGTGGCTTGTGGGTAAAGGGATCTGCTCTGGGACTCCTCCACTTCAACCCAGAGAGAATAGAACGCCGGATGGGCCATGGCTTAACAGACCCAGCAGTGGTGGCCTCTCTGTTCCCACATGGGGCCTCTTCTTCCCAGTGTCGCTGGGCAGGCAGCACACAACCAGGCAGCCTCTGGTCTCCAGCCCTAAGAACATGGGACCTCTTGGCCTTCACATCCTTCCCTCTGTAAACCCTCCTGTTCTCAGCATTTTGCACAAATTCTGAGGAAGGCACAGACTTCCCCAGCATCCTACAGGATGGAGCCTGAGCCTTTGCCGTGGGGGTATAAGTTTTTGCCCTGAGTGGTGTCGTTTCTCGCCAGCCCTCACCCTCCACCCAGCCAATCCCCTTGCCCTACCACTCTCCCATTTCTCTCCTACCCCTGGTTCTCTGCTCACACCAGGGCTCCTTGCTCTGATTCCCTACTCCTTCCTCCTGTGCCCACCTGGGGTCTCATCTTTCATGCCTAGTTAAAGTCTCACTGCAAAACATTCCAGGAGACTCCAGCCATTCCATTTTTTTTTCTTTTACCTCCTCTGAACTCCTTTAGTTTTTCAAGTCTAAAGAACACGATTTAGCCCCTAATTGTCTATTACCTTGCATTGTCTTACTTCCTGAGCTGCAGCATCTCCCTAGGCAGAAAGCAACATCCTTGATTTCCAAAAATTACATTACACCTTCTCTTATCATCCCCATAAGCATAATAACAGACAGCATTTATTAAATGCTTATTAAGTGCCAGGTAATGTTTTAAACAATCTGCAAGTGGGATCGTGTTTAATCCTTCCAGCCACTTTATAAGGTGACTCTTATTACCTCCACTCTGCAGATGAAGAGCTGAAGCCCAGAGGTCACATAACAAAGTCATCTAACTGGCAAAGATGGAGTCGGAATTCAAATCCCAGCAGTCTGACTTCAGAGCCCACGTACCTAGCCACGACACTGCTGTGCCTCCCAGAGCTTAACACAGGGTCGTTGTACAATCGATACCTGTAGTAAAATTGTTCCCTAAAGCATACACTGTCTGTGACTCTACTGAGTGACCACATATCATGATGAGATAATATCTGCATTGGTTATCTGCTGCTGTTTAACAAATTACCCCAAGACCTAGTGGCTTAAAACAATGTCTATCATCTTAGCTTCTATAGGTCAAGAATCTGGGCGCAGCTGGGTGGGGTGCCTCACAAGGACACACTCAGAATGTCAGCCAGGGCTGCGGTCACCTTGAGGCCATGAAAGGATCCACTTCCAAAATCACTAACCAGGTTGTTGGAAAGACTTAGTTCCTCGTGGGCTCTTGGCCGGAGGCTGCCCTTGGCTCCTTGCCACCTAAGCTCTTCGGAGTGTAGCTCATGGCAGGGCGGTTTGCTTCATCAGAGCGAGGAATGGAGGAGACAGAGAGAGAGGGGAAGAGAGAGAGATCTCGCAGTCTTTTGTAACCTAATCTTAGAATTGACACCCCACCACTTTCGCCATCTTCTATTCATTGTCTTCTGGTCATTGGAAGTGAGTCTCTAGGTCCAGCCCACACTGAAGGGGAGGGGACTGCACCAGAGTGTCAATACCAGGAGGTGGAAATTGCGGGGAGCCCTTCAGATCTACACACATCACTTTGGGGGGACTCCCTGAAGAAGGATCTCCTGAGCTCTCCCTGACAGAGGAACAAGAGTTGGCCAAGATGCATGCCTGGGATGGGGAAGCTGCTCAGAGGGAAGAGATCATAGGTGGCCCCGGAAGGAGCTTGGCCAGTTGGAGGAGCAGGAGGACGCTCCATGAGACTGGAGAGCAAAGCGGGGTGGGGGGAAAGGGGGAAAGGACCCAAGATCCAGCTGGGGGGTCCGGAGCTTCCATTGTCCTCCTGAAAGCAATGAGAAGTCCCTGGAGGATTTCAGCCGGTGGGGCAGAGGCATGGAAACTGTGGTGGAGGAGACCAGAAGGGAAGAGGGCAACAGGCAGATACAGCTGGAGACAGCAGAGGAGGTTGAGAGACATGGAACTTGGGTAAAGAACCAACCCAAGTGATCCACCACCTGATGCCGGCCACGGCGCAAATTCTCAAGTACTAAAATGTTCCTGTCACACTTCTGACTGCGGGTCTGAGATAAATCTGTCATTTCAGGTTCCTTCTAGAATCTGGAGGGAAAGGGGGCCTTAGAGGGTAACCGCTCTGGTTTTCTGGCAAATCCCACCCCTCACCCACAGCACGGCGGTGGCCCGCGTGTGATGGGGCCGTGAGTGTTCTCCGCGTGCGCCTCCGTGGTCCCTGTCTCTGCTCTTGCTCGCACGCTTTCAAGTTTATCATTATGATTCTTAAGACTTATATCTTAGTTTGGGTTTTCCCAGAAATAGAACCACAGAAAGAAATTTGAGAAATCATCTAGTTGGAAGGTGATGCCAGGAAACACTAAGAGGAAGGGGAGGGAGAAAAGGGGAAAAAACCCCTAAAATATGTATCATCAAGCACATCACTTGATAATACTGGAGCTTAGCCCTGCCTGGCAGCCCTGGGAGACAGTGCAGGACACACCCTGCATCGTCCCACCCTAGGGACAAGGAAACCCCGTCCATCTCTGGTTAACGCCCTGTTAGTTCTTGAGCAACCCCCAGCACCGGCCTGGGGGACCCCCATGGCCCGAAGGATGGCCCTCGGGGGTGGGCGTGACCGGTATTTGCAGCAGGCAGCCTTCATGGGCAGAGTCAGCGTTGAAAGGATGTGAGCGGGACCTAAAAAAACCTCATGATAATAATAACAGTTAAAAATGCTTTCGTATAATTAGTGCGTTTCATCCTCACAGAAACGCTCGCTCAGCCCTTGACACACGAAGGTGCTCAACAAATGGTAATTGAACTTGTGAGTGTCGCCACCGCGTTGTCCAAGGTCACTCAGCTTGTAAGTGCTGGCGTTGGGACTCCCACCCGATGATCCGGCACAGAGGCCACTGGTCGTTAGCCCGTAGAGCAAGGCATGTGTCACTGCAAGGAGGGGTCCATCCTCTGCCGCGGGGACAAGCGGATGAGAGAGGTGGAACCGGTAACACAGAGCCCTGGCTTCGCCAACATCCCGGTCTTGCGCGGGGTCAGTCTAATTAGCAGGGTTTGTCTGATAAAATTATGAAGAAGAAAACCCCAGAATGACCTCTAGTGATGTACACGAGGTTCCAGGAAGAACAAGTGAGGCCACACAGAGTGCAGGCTGTGGCTGCTCCGCCAGGCCCGCAGGACCAGGTTGGGAAACAATCAATTAGGTGCCGTCCCGTGTTCGTTTCTGGAGAGCAAAGTTGCTTTTCCACCTGGGTGGTGGGGTGCGGGTGGGGACCCACCGTTCGGAAAGGGCCCATTCAGCTAAGGACTGGTGGGTTCCTTGGCTGCGTTTGTTCTTGGCCTTGATCTCTTCTTCTGTTCTGGAGCCTTGATATTATTTCAGAAACGTGGGGATCTCGGGTGAATTCTAAGCAGAATGGCAACTGTGTGAAAGATGGCTGGAGAGGCAGTGTGGACACATAGGAGGGAAAACGCCAGACCCCGGGCTCAGCTCTCAGTGACCAGTGACCCCGAGTGAGAGAGGGAGGGGAGCAAACGTAAAAACAAACCCTCCTACTACGTGTCGGGCACTGTGCTTAGCACCTGCGTGTTCTGTTGCAGCTGATCCGCAGAACAGCCCTACGAAGCAGGAGCTGTCATCACCTTTGTGCAAAGTCTGAGACTCCACATGACTTGCCCAAGGTCACCCAGATATTAACCGGAGGGAGCACTTGCACTCACTTCTGCCTGGCTCCAGGTCCTCACTCTTGCCTCCCTCCTGTGCCTCAGTTTCCTCATGTGCTTCATAGGACTATTGTATCAAATTATGGGAAGTGCGTTTTCTAGAATATAGTTTTCTGTGCACGGGATAGAGTGTTGGAGGCAGTAGACCACCTCAGCTCCTGTCCTGCCATTTGGCATCCCTGTTTCGGAAGAGAGAACAGCTGGCACGCCCCACGACATGTGCTTTACCTGCCCTGAACTTAAGGAGTTTGTCTCCTGGGTTCCTCCGGACCTGCAAATCAATGGGACAGGGTCTGGTTCTGGCTACGGAGTTAGAAAAACCCAAATAGAATTTTTTTAAGCCAGGTTTTCTTTTATTATTATTATTCATGTCAGGAGTCCACAGGGGAAATCTTTATCTGCATTAAAACATACATAAGAAGAGGAGAGAAGAAAAGGCAGAAAAGAGTGTGTCCTACAAAGCGTTTCTTTGAGCCCGCCTCGGTTCCTCTGTAAGTTCTTTGCCGCGCTCTCCAACAAAGATGGAATCTGGGTTCAAGGTTGAATGGGAGCCGGCTCCTGATGGAACACGTATCCCCTGAACACACCTCTAGGAGATTAGCCCGTCATTAAATATTTGTAGGATAACAGGAGAAGCCTAATTTAGTTTTTGTTTCTTTCTCTCTGTGGTTTAATCACAGATGAAAGAGACTAATAGCACTGCAGAGCTTTCTGGTGATCAAAGGCCAATCAATCCTCTTTGTGGAGTAATTAACTATTTGCTAAACTTGCAGAATTGATTTCCATTTAGGGCTAAGAGAGAGGGTTTTAAATGAAGACCGATTCGCCAGGCGAAAGGAGGGAATCTCGGGGCTGGTGCCAGGAGATACTCAGAGTGATGAATTGGAATCTGCTAATTAGAGACTGAAAAATACAGCCAGAACCTGACCCTATTCAGGAATACTTCAGGGGAAGGACAGGCAGGAGGAAGGGTGGAAGTGGTCGCTGTCTTTATCTCTCAGGCAGCTGTGTACACTTGAAGTGAGAAAAACCTTGGCATCCTGTTCACTGCAAAAAAAGGCTTGATCGTAAGCAATTGCCAGACGGGAAGGGAGGCAGAATGCACGTGGTCCAGAGGCTGGAAGGATGTGTCTGCAGGTGCCCAGGGTGTGGAAGGGAGACCCTGTGAAATGAAGGTCCCATATGGGCATGCCCCCTAGCACAGGGCCGGGCACCCCGGCCATCGTGCATGCCTGAGATTCTACTCGGGCTCTTGCATTTGCAGCCGGTCAGGAATCTGGATCCTGTTCGCATCTGTACAGTTAACACTGAGAATCTGATCAGATGAACATATCTGGGACCTTAAATTTAAAGTTCATGCCAGCTTAAAACTCTACAGATTTGAGACACCCTCATCCTGCCTCAGTTTAGGGTTGCGGATGAAATACAGGATGCCCAGTTCCATTTGAATTTCAGATAAACAAAAAAAAATATCTTTTTGAGTGTTAAGTATGTACTAAATTATGTGTTGCTTTAGTATAAGTATGTCCCAGATGATTTGGTATTTCTTTAGCATTCAAATTGAACTGGTTGTCCTGTATTTTTATTTGCTAAATCCCACAGCCCTGCTCTGGTGAGATTTTGGCCCCGGGCTTACTGAGTTATAACCTCTGCAAGCCTCAGTTTCTTTCTCTGTGAAGAGATTCATAGTAGTCACTGGTTGTTTCATTATGAATCTTAGATGAAAGAACTCTGCGTGTGGAGCGCTTCGTACAATGAAATGCCTGGCGTATTTTACGCTCTCCATAAATGTTACCTGTCATTACAGCAAACACTATTTATTCGATAGATAAAAATAATAATGTTAAATATTAATACTGTATTTCTTTTTCCTATCTCCTTTATCCCCAACCTTGTTTCTTCCTCCCTCCTTCTGCCTCTTTTTCTCCCTCTTCTTTTCATTTTTCATCACACGTTGGGTGCGTACTAACAGGATTCATGGGACCGTGTAAACCGCAGTGTCTCCGAGCATTTCCCCTTTGCGGAGAGGCAGGTGGTGTCAGTGGCCAGGAACTGGCTCAAGGTCCTAATTCTGTGATCTCGGCCACACTCTTTAATCTCTCTGTGCCTTGGTTTTTTCACATGAAATGACGATAATGTTACGTGTCAGATTAAAATGAATTAATATAAGGAAAGCATTTAAAATAGTGTCTGGCACGTCATCAATATTATCACTAATAACACATATGTGTCAATTTGGGACCCCCCAGAAATAATGCTTTTTACGTTCATTTCCGTAGGGTCACTTGAGCTGAACCAGGTGCTGGGTCGACCCAAGGGAGTGAGCAAACGGATGCAGGTCCGAGCTTTGGTTTCCATGGTTCCACTCTGGCCAGAGGAGCTCCGTGAAAACCAAGCACCTTTGGTGATGTGTGCATGTGGGTAGTTTTAGTGTTTGAAGCAAAATGGGAATATTTTTCTTATCTCCCGCTGACCAGATCTAACTGTGCCTTACCGTTTGTCGGAGCAGAGCCTCCCAGCAAATCGATTGTGATTGAACAGAGTTTCTTGAGAACTTAGAGGATCAATTTCCCCGATGGCCATTGCCACCACGACCTCCTCGCCACAGCCCGTGTGGATCCCTCCCGGAACTGGCTTGGAGCAGTGGGGATGTCTCTTTCCGTGCCTTGCTCCAAATCTCTCCATCGGCAACTCTGACAGTCCACCCTCTGGACCACGAGGCTTCTGGGAAAAGACAATAGCTCAGGCACACACGCAGGTTGGGGACCCTGGCCCTGAACTGAGCCAATTTCAGGAGGCTTGGCCAGATAGCGCTTCTAATTGTGTTTCACAGCAGATGAGGTCCCAGTTGAAGAAAAGATTCCGGAAGGCTGATTCTATTGGACATCCTGTATGGTACTACGCTGTAAGCAGCTGATCATGTCCCTTACTTAAAGCTTCTATGTGTGTCATGCCTGGTTCCAAAGACTTGACAAATATTAACCCAGGTTATATTTGTCCTTATAACAACCCCATGCCGAAAGAGCTATTTTTAATATTGCAGGTACAGAGAGGTTACAGTGTTGCCCAAGTTCACACAGCTATTTAGTGGTCCTTTTGTCATTACAAATCACTCTACTCCAACACAAATCATTGCTGAGGACTACTTTAGGCAATGCATGCCCCAGGTGCTAGGAGCACAAGGATGCCTCAGACCCCTCTCTGCGGACTAGGGGCATGAGCTAAAGAGATATGCATAAGATTTTACCAGCGTGGTGATTCTCCAGACTGGGAGAAATACCTGAGTTTCTCAAGAGATGAGGGGGTGATAAGTGGAAAGGAAGATAGTGGTCTTTGGGACTTGCCACTATCCCTGCATCCAGGGGAAAGTATTTTATTTGGATGCCCTGGCAACGACATGAAAGTTACCGTATTCCTTACAACAGATCTCCCAGCTTTGGGGACCCATTGAGGTTTGGAAGATTGTGTCCTGTTCAGCTGAAAGTTTGAAGGTCATGCTATATTTGTCCAACTAGGACCTAGATTGAATGATTTGAACGACAGTCTTTTGGGGGGGGTTGTGCTATGTTGGGAGGTCACCCCCACGGACTCAGCCCTGGATGGCTGGACACACAGTGGTAGCTGGAACTAGGCTGCCAGGAAGGATTTGGAGAAAGGAAGGGGTTAAACATCAAAGCATTTTAAGAGGATTCCGTTTGATTCTTTATTGCAAATTGAATTCACCTATGAAACAGCCGGGACTCGATAGTCACTGGCACATGAGACCCAGTCCCTCCACGCGGGTCCTCGTAAACAGGGGCACGACAACAATACCCACTTAAGACGGAGTTGTGCAAAACCCTCATCCCTCTTAATTATTTAGGAAGGAGAGCAGAAAGTGCCTGAGGGAGCAAAAACACCGGTTCCCCGGTGATGTTTGGAGAAGGCACCTTTGCACAGCTGTACCCTCTCCTGGGCTGACCAGCGTTTCAATGCAGGGGCCGCCGTGAACTGACTCACTACCGGATAATTACGTTAGGGACCAATACGGCCTGTTGAAAATCAATTCTGTTGGACCAGTGTGTTTGTTCGGGAAGCCACTCAGCCAATTCAGGAGTATATTAGGCAGCAGGCCCAGTGCGGTGACCTCTTCCGGATTGGGGTTGACACTTGAACGGAGGCGTTTGTCCAGTTAAAGGACAGTAGTAGCAGCAGGCTCTTATCTCCCCTAAATTGGATTACTCAGATCTGCTTGTTCTCTTTAAAGATAGCTGCTCTTGGGTTTTTTCCCCTCTCTTTCTGTCTGTCTGAGATGGTTACCTGGTGATTACTGTTTAACTTGCCATCCTTATGTATTCTTGGGCAGTTAACACCGCATGCCACCAGTGTCACTTCCCTTTCCCGCGTGGGGAAGGTCATCTGATGCTGACGCCTCCGTTTTTCAGGTCACTGGTTGGACCAGCGAATGGGTTTGGAGCCCGAGGAGCTGGCCTGTGTGTTCTCTCAGGGAGGCCATGGCTGGCGGCCTTGCGATGTGCCTTCCAGGAAGCCTAGTGCACGCTCTGGGATGGCACAAGCTTCCCGCAAACACGCCCATTCCCTCCAAAGGGGTTACTCCCGAGAGACTTCCCTTGGCTTGAAAACTCTCAGAGCTGCTCCCTAGCCAGTGTCCCTTGAGTGAGAGAGTCATCGGCTACCAGGACCATAGACAGCAGCTGTCTCCAGCCTTCTGGAGCATGGCGGTGCTCAGGTTGGAGGGTTTAGATGCAGGAGAAATGATGATTGGAGGAGGAGCCTGAGAAAGCCCATGCAGGGCCCACCCACCCAGGCTAGTCTTCGCTACCTGCAGCTGCAACTGCTGCCTTCCCCGCCAAGCCTCAAGTTGCATGGAGTATCAGGAAGACACTGGGGAGTCCAGGGTATCCCGTGTACACCTGTTGAAGGAATCCAGGAAAGACTTATGGCCACAATGATGGTTCTGTTAATGACACACAAAATCAACTGCTCCACATACCATTTGCCTTGACAGCTGAGTGTTTCTCTGTGATTAAAGGAGGGCCATGTGCATGGCCGGCGATTTGTTGTTTTTTGTTTTTTTGTTTTTTTTGGTATCCCAAACCCCGTTAGCCAATTAGCCTGCAGGAAGGAGCGGCCTCACTTTCTCAGGAGGCGATGATGGGGCTGCCCCCTCGTCTAGGAAGAGCAGCGATGCTTGTCCAGAGGGGAGGAGGCGATCGTCCAGGAGGGGCCTGGGTGAAGCGGAGGTGGTTCTAGCGCGGCCTGCCTTACCTGCCACAGGCCCGTTGTCACCGGAGTCTAGGCTGATGCAGACTCAGTATCCATCCTGATTTCTCTGTGTGGGGAGAGGCAAAGAGGTATCTGAAATAGAGAGCTGGGAAACCTAATAATGCTATTGCTGGATTGAATGGTAATTCTATTTTTAGCTCGTTGAGGAATCTCCAAATTCTTTTCCACAGAGGTTGCACTAATTTGCAGTCCCACCAGCAGTGTTAGAGTGTTCCTGTCTCTCCACATCCTCGCCAGCATTTGTTGTTTTGGGATTTTTTTGATAGAGGCCAGTCTTACTGGGGTTAGGTGGTATCTGTGGAGGGGAAGGGCATGCTTGAAATGTAGTTGGGGATGGGAATTAGGGGTCTCAACGGGGGGAAGGAAATCCTCTAAAACTGATTTATGTGAATAGCTGTACAACTTGGTAAATTTACTAATAACCATTTAATTGTACACTTACAATGCAGTAAAGTCATGATATGTAAATTACACTTCAATAAACAAAAAAAAAAAAGAGCTGGGAAGGCAGAAGCCAGGGATGTGAGGCTGGAGTTTGCAAGGATCCATCGAAATGTGAGGCGAGGAGAGAAAAAGAGGGAGTGGAGGGAAGGGAAGGGAAGGAGGGAGGAAGGAGGAAGAAAAG
>CAUYRT010000378.1:0-81138 GCA_963574885.1 Lepilemur ruficaudatus
ATTGATATATTTTAAAATATCCTTGAGCTTTGTCTTCTCACGGATATAAATAAAATAATTCTTATAAGTCCTACTGGCCTCTCAGTGTCCTCTATCCGTGTTTCATCTATGTTGCCAGAAAATTGTTGAGACTCAATTCAAGCTAGTTTTAAAAATTGATTTAAAAATAAGCTAATTTGGTCAGGTCCCCATTTATTTATTTTTGTTGTTGCTGTGATTGCCTTTGGGGTCTTCTTCATGAATTCTTTGCCTAGGCCAATGTCTATAAGAGTTTTTCCAACATTTTCTTTTAGAATTCTTATAGTTTCATGCATTAGATTTAAGTCTGTTACACACTATGAGTTGAGTTTTGTGAGAGGTGAGAGGTGCAGATCCTGTTTCAGTCTTCTACATGTGGCTATCCCATTTTCCCAGCACCATTTATTGAATGAGGATTCTTTTCCCCAGTGTATGTGTTTGTCTGCTTTGTCAAAGATTGGATGGCTGTATGAGGATGGTTTTATATCTGGGTTCTCAGTTCCATTCCATTGGTCTATATCTCTTTTCTTGTGCCAGTAAAATACTGTTTTAGTTACTGTAGCCTTGTAGTATAGCTTAAAAACTTCTGTGTAGCCAAGGAAACTATCACAAGAGCAAACGGACAACCTACAGAATGGGAGAAAATATCTGCATGCTACACATCCAATAAAGGGCTGATAACTAGAATCTATATAGAATTCAGGAAAATCAGCAAGAAAAAAATCAAACAACCCCATTGAAATGTGGACAAAGGACATAAACAGAAACTTTTCAAAAGAAGATAGACTAATGGCCAACAAACATGAAAAAATGCTCAACATCTCTAATCACCAGGGAAATACATGCAAATCATAATCACAATGAGATATCACTTAACTCCAGTGAGAATAGCTTTTATCAAAAAGTCCCAAAGCAATAAATGTTGGCATGGAGGCAGAGAGATAGGAACATTCATACACTGCTGGTGGGACTGTAAACTAGTACAACCTCTGTGGAAAGCAATATGGAGATACCTCAAAGAGCTACAAGTAGAACTACCATTTGATTCAGCAATCCCATTACAGGGCACCTACCCAAAGGAAAAAAAGACAATCTATAAAAAAGACATCCATGGTGTTCTACTGAGTCACAAAAAACAATGGTGATCTAGCACCTCTTGTATTATCTGGGATAGAGCTGGAGCCCATTCTACTAAGTGAAGTATCACAAGAATGAAAAAACAAACACCACATGTACTCACCATCAAATTAGTATTAACATATCAATGCATGTGCACGTACAGTAGTAACATTCATTGGGGGACGAGTAGGTGGCAGGGGAAGGTAGGGAGGGGTATATTCACGTCTAATGGGTGCAATGCACACTGGGGGATGGACATGCTTGAAAGTTTGACTTGGGTGGGGCAAAGGCAATATATGTAACCTAAACCTTTGTACCCCCATAATATGCTGAAATAAAAAAAAAATAATAAAAAAGCTAGTTTATATTTATATTTTTAGATAACTTCCTAAATAAGCAACTCAAAATCATAAAGCTGTATTTATTGAGAGAGTTCTATTGCATGAGGTATACTATTTTATTACACAAAGCAAAGAAAGGCAAAGAACATGTTTTTAATTTAAAAAAAACTCTGCTACTCATAAAAAAAAGGAAACATAAAAAGTATGTTTACCATATTGCCTTTTGGTCCTTTAGGCCATTTTTAAAGGCTACTTTTTAAAAAAGAGTCAACACAATTAATCAAAGGTTTATACCATTAAGCTACAGTGAAGAAAAAATTTATTTCCAAGGACTACAAAAATACGTGAATAGGGAATAAAATAAGTAAATCTGCATATTTAATTTTCAGACAAGACATACTTAGTTAACTGTTCTAAATACGTGATATGATAGCATCCAAGGTCATTTGTTTTAAATTCATAATTAAAGAAATAAAGATACTATATTTATTTAAATGTACTGTATTCATTAATTATTGAGCCACATGACTGAGTTGCTAGTCTAACTTGGGTTAAAGATTAATTCTGGTTGTTCTTAAACTTTCTTTAAGTCTTTTTACTTTGTAATCAAGTGGAAAGATTATACTTAAAGTTAATTTCTCTGCCAAATTAGGAAGGGAGGAAAATTGATTGCATTAAGCAGAAAAACGTCTCTGAACTCAGTCTGATCAAAAAAAGAGAGCCAAATGGAAGAAAAGATTCTGGTTTTTTGTGTTGTTTTGTTTTTAATTACAGTCTTTGTTTCTCTTTCATTTATCTTGTAATAGATTAGAAGCCTTTCTTGCTAAACACTTTTTTCCCTAATTTGTATTTAACGGTATATTATTTAAAAAATTTACCCAATCAGTAGAAATTCACGTTTCCATTACTTCTTTCTTAAATACTAGTGTCTGTAAACTAAGTAGAATTAATGATAATTTTCAACTAAACATCCTAATTCATTTCCCCAGGTAAAAAAATACATTTTAATTTATACCTCCCAAATTTTATTGAATGCCTATTATGCGAAAGTGCTTTACATTTTGTAAGAAATCCAAGTATGATGTATGGATATCTTGATTTTGTTTATATAAGGTATGGTAGGCAGGCTCTCAGGTGCCCACAATGACTCTTGCCTGTTTGCATTTGCAATCTTGTGTAGTCACTTCCCACATTGTATCAAGGTTGTCTGTATGAAAATGGGATGTGGCAGAAGTAAGGTGTTATGCAATAAAGAACTTATCTGGCCTTCATGTCTAGTTCCATGTAGGGAACATCTAAACTCACAGAATTTCCCATGTGATTAAAGTGTCATTCATGGTCGGCCCCTCAGACCACACGTGAGCCTATGCTAACAAGATGTCTCCTGGTGGCCCATAGATACTGTCACACTTTCATGATGGGGGCTGGCTATGCCCCCATAACGTAATTAGTGAGTTGGAACTTTGAATCACATAACATCCCTTGACCTGCTGGGAGAAAAGGGATGACTGAGATTTAATTCAGTCATTTAATTCAATCAATCATGACTACATAATGAAACCTTAATAATCCTGGATAACAAAGAAACTCAGGCTAAAGTGGCAGGTCCTGGGGACATAGAAGCTTTACATTTGGGACTCTTCCAGACTTTGTCTTATGTGTCTCTTTATTTGAATGGATCTGATTTGTATCCTCTATAAGACAACTGTAATCATAAGTCCAGTCCAGTCCTGAGTCCTGTGAGTCATTTTCAGAAATGATTGAACCTGAGGGGGTAGTGAGAACCCAGGAATTTGTAGCCAGTTGGTCAGACATGCAGGTGGCCTGGGATTCCCCAAGCTTGCAGCTGGTGTCTAAAGTTGAGGGCAGCCTTGTAGGAGACTGTGCTCTTCTTAACCTGTGAAATTTAACCAAACTTGGGGAAGTTAGAATCAGAATTGTATTACATATGAAATGTCACTTCTATGAGCACGTTATAAAAAACGGTGTGGCTTCTGCCTCTCTGTTGGATCCTTCCCTCTGGGGCAAATTTGCTGCCCTGCTGTGAACGGTCCTAGGGAGAGTTCCACGGGTGACAAACTGAGATCTCCAGCCAATAGTTATGTACGTGAACCTTTTATTGAATTAGATCCTCCAGCCTCCAGTGAAGCCTTTAGGTGACTGCAGTCCTGACTGCCATTGAATTGTAGTCCCATCTGAGACCCTGAGCTGGAAGTATCCAGCTCCCAGATTCTGACTCACAAAAACTGCAGATAGCAAATGTTTGTTGTTTTTAGCCACCAAGTTTGGGATAATATGTTACAGAAAAATAAATAACTAATACACTAAAGAAGTATAGTTATTTCCCTTTGGTTTTAAGATTCAGATCTCTCATTTTCCAGTTGATCTCAAAGAATTAAGTATAACTGCCCTTTCCCTGTCAATGATTTTCTTAAAAGTGGATCTTAGTAAGTTTGCTATATCCCCAGTAAAAAGTGAGATTACCCCTTTTGACTCTAGGATAGGTTAACCAACCCCCAAATCTCAGTGCTTATCACACACACAAAAAAAAACCTATTTCTTAATCACATAATAGTTAGATGTGGCTCAGTGATCCAGGCGTTTTACATTCTTTGACATCCCCACACGGGAGAAAGTGGAGAGGGTCTCATATAGGGTCTTATTACCAGGGCTGGAAATTAAGGACTTATCACCTCTTCCCACAGCCCGTGGCCAAACTCAGTCACACAGCACCGACCTAACTTCAAGGGATGCTGTAAAATGTGCTTGTTCTATCTGATCAAGAAAAGAAAATGGACTTTGTGGACATTAGAAGTCTCTGCCATAGAGTAGAGCCCTGTTTTCTTTGCAGTACACTGGATCTGGTCAGTAGCATCAAAAGTATAAATGACAACATCTCCCACCCAAAATAAAGAGAGGAATCTTTATAATTAGCAGAACACAGGCCGATGCAGTAACAGTAAACATCTCTATAAGATAGTACTCATGGTATATAGTGATTTTTGGCTTCTATCTTGATGAAATGCTATGCTGCTTACACTGTCACAAAACAAACACAGTGAAAACACAAAGCTACAGCTTTCTTTACTTCGTGCAGCATCGTGTTTTATGTTCTATCACACTGGAACAGTTGTAATATTCACATAGTGTTATATGAACTGATTGTGGAGTGGGTTAAAGGATATTAAAACCAATAATAAGTGGAGGAGGGGCACTCCCATATGCATCCAGAGACACGCACTTCAGGGTCATATGTTCTTACCTGGGTTGCTTCCAAGATGTGACAGTTAGTGCCTAACATCTCCAGCTCCTCTCATCTGCAGGCATTACCTTTATTGAACTTTCAGGTTTTGCTCAGCTAAGATATACTGAGACAGTCTTCACCATGGCAGTCTGCATTCCAGCAGGCTTAGGCACAACCAATGCACAGCCGCAGGATATAATTAAATCTTGCTGCCTAAATATACGCATGTCTCTTACTTGCAACTTTCATCTCCAATTCACTCCCTTGCCACCACCACACACACACACACACACCCCTTCCATATGTACCTAGTCCATATGCCTGGGCTTCCTCTTAATTGTCTGTCTGTTTCCCACTCTGGAACTGAAATCTAGGGCTGAAATCTAACTTACTACACTTAGGTTCTACTATCCAACTTGGCTCTTAATAAACTTGAATCTGAAATCTCCCTATGCCTTTAGGAGCTTGAATTTTAAATGAAGTACTAGAGAGAGAAACTCACAATACACATAACTCTCACGCCTCTAGAACTGTGTGGTATTGAATCCCTCCCTGCACTGGCAGGCTGCTGCCGAAGTTGCAGCATATGTCAGAGAGAGCTAAGCTGTCATGGACATGACATAGCACTAAGGTTGGTTTTATCCAAAGGCCTTTGAAAGGTTGGGCTAGCTAGAGACAAAAGAGAAACTTACAAGGACTGAATATTTATTTTTGAAAATTGATATTTTAAGTAATTTTTGTTTTCATAAGATATTCAGAAATAACTTTAATAGAGTATTTCACATGCATAGATGATAATGGGACAATAAAATGAAGGACAGAGAAATAGATATGAATATGTAAAAATAGATTATGTTGGAAAAGAGAAAGACAACATATAATAATATAAAATAGCTTAAATCATTCTCTTGGTGTGCTCATCCTTTGGTCCCTGGGAACCAGAAGAAAATATATATGTATAGTATCCAAAATATTTGGGACTTATTCAGCATCTAGAATTTAAACTTAAATTTGATATTAAAAGTCAGTTTTGTGGCTCATTGGCATACAGCCTAAAGAAAGTAGGAATTATCCAAAAATTCAGACTCTGCTTTTCCCCAAAATTTGTCTTTAGAACTACCTTCTACTTTAGTGATGATAATAAAATTGAGATTTTATCATGTTTCATTACCTTTGGGAAACATGAAGAACAGGTGAGGATGGGAATAGCGAATGGAAAAAACAAGCACATTAATTGCCCTCTTTTACGTCTTGATCTATCCAGACTTTCCAAATCTGGAAACTCTCAATATCTTATCCTGAGCTCTGCTTTTTATCAGTGGATAGGTTACAGAAAGAAATTTTAAAAATAAAATAAAATAACCTCATCTGTTCTGACCTCTTCTGTAAGGGACTCAGAAAATGGGCTTTCAAATAAATAGACTTGTATTATTTTTTCCTTCTATTCTCTCTGGAAGAAGAGAGCAGGGGGCAGAAGTTTCCACTGTCCTTTTTTCTAAGCACTCTGTTTTATCTGCCAGCCATGCTTAGCAAAACAAAAGGGGTTGATTACAGAATCAATTCCAAACCCTCCTCTTACTATGAGAGTTGGTATGAATCATTGAACTGAAGACTTGGGCAGGACCCCAGCTGTTTATAGGCAGTAACTCTTACAGTGGAGATAAAAAGAAAGCTGACACAGAAAAACTCAGACGGAAGCAAGTTTAACCTTTTCCTCTCTGAAAGTAGCAACTGAACCAATTTAGTCTTAACCGTAAAGCTAGGTGGGAAGTTTTTCTCCCAAAGAGAACATAGGGAAAATACATTATTTTCATTGTAAGCATCACCTCTACATTCTGACATTTATATGTGACTTGTCATTGTTAGAGTCATCTCTCAAGCACTTGACATTGCTTTTCATCATTTGATGGTGATTTCACATGAGAAACATTAAACATCATGCACCCAACACCCATTCTCACTATCACTCAAGCACTTGAGTGGGAACTACAGAGTGAAATTCATTATTATTTATTATTGAAAAAACTTTAGAGCATCAAATATGCATCTGACACTATTCTAGGTTCTAGGAACAGAAAGACAAACAAGAGGGATGAGAGGAACTTATGTTTTGCCTTTATGATCTGTACGACATTAATGTCATTTCTCTCCATTCATAGTTCCCATGATAATGGCCTTGAGAGGTAGTTTCCCTACTCTGAATATTCATTCCTTCCTTCTCCAAAAGAAATTCGGAGTATAATTTTTTTCATAAGGCACTGAGATAACATCAGCTTCCTTGGGGGTGCTCCAGCCCTGCCTGTGTGTGTGCAGGGTAAGTGGGGGAGTCAGGACGAGGTGGATGCGCTTTTAGCTCCTGAAAGGATGCAAAATGTTTCCAATCCCTCAGATAGAAGACATTTCTAAGAAACTGTTACTCTTTGCCCAGATGTGTGCATGGTCCAAAGATAGACTGGAGCAGCAGGCTCCAATTGGTCTCTGTCTCATGGGGGCAGCCTTTCCTATGCATTATATGCTCCTTTTGGTGCCATGCACCCATATACTTGTTCCCTCTCCCCTTTTTCCCTCTCAAAAGAGATGCTGAAACTCCCTGCAATCCATGTAACAAAGAGGAACAGGCTCTATTTTAGCTCTGTTCTCTTAGCGATGCTGTTTGTCTTCCCAGAATATTGGGATTTAGCTGCTCTGTGTGGTGATGAGATTATATTGATGTTTCTCACTAACAATGCCAATAAGGTTTTGTTTTGTTTTTTCCTTTCTATTAAGTCAGGACATTAGGAAGTCATTAAAAAGAATTTGGTAATAAAACTTAACATATTAATAATTATTTAATTTAGCAAATATTAATATTGAGTATCTACTAAATGCCAGGCACTTTCTTGGAACAAACAGACCAAAACACACACACACACAGACACACAAAATCCTTTCTCTGGAAGAATTTAGATGAATTATATGTGTACCCACAGACACAGACATACGTCTACATCTTTCCAGCATGGGCAGTGTGGTCTTACGTGAACTAAATAATACATTGATAAAGCCTTTAACAATGGAAGGGGGAAGGCAATGGAAGCAGTACTTTACTCTAGACTGCATTGCAGGCACCAGAGGCTTTACCATTTAATTCTTCACCTGCGAGATCGATGTTATGGGGAAATTAGAAATTTTAAGAGCTTATAGTCTACAGCCATACCACCCTGAATGTGCCTGATCTCTTCTGATTTCGGAAGCTAAGCAGGGATGGGCCTGGTTAGTACTTGGATGGGAGAAATTTAAGAGATTACAAAATTAAGTGTTAGAATATCAAATTCATTTATTTCTCAGTCCCCAATGCCTCCTATTAAAGAACATGGTTTGGAATTAACCTGTGATGTAATAAGCTTGGAATAGCATAAGGAACTTCATATGAAAATTAACTTAGCAGTGCTCAATAAATGGGAGTTCCTGCCCTCCTTCCCTTTCCCGCCACCCTCTGTTTTCATGCTCCTGTTTGCCCATAAGTCTTGCCTTGTTTCCAAAAGTCAAAAACTGAAACACTTAATCACAGCTTTTCTCAGTTTTTCAAAGCACACAATAATTCAGCTGCCCAATTTCTCTCAAATCTTTTCACATAAATGCCTTTTCCTGAATCTTTCTATCCTTGTTATCCTTCTCTTATTTGATTCACTTGCAGTTTCTCCTCTGAAATGCAGACATCTCCTTGCTGCATCCCTTGAGCTCCAGCCATCCTCCTTCTAGTCACTGATGTCTAAGTTGTCCCTTCCCTGCAACATTATGCAGTTTCCACTTTTTCTGAAGTGTTAGTCCCCAAAACAGCAGCAAAAACAATCCTATCTTTATTAATCACAAGAAGAAACCAATGTCCAAAAATGGTTTTTCTTTGTGTTTCAATTATAGCATCTGTTATTGAGTCTCAACACATCATTTGATTTCCATGCTGTAAATGGGAAAACTTTTAGTAAAGTTGTGAACATTAGGCAACTGAGGGAATCTTCTGTTTCTTTTATAATGCTGATAAAATTTCAATTCGCTCATTTTGCACTTAATTGTAAGGTCTCTTATGGCAAGACCGTTTGCTGTGCTTTGTTTGGTTTGGTTTGGTTTTATTTTAAGTTAACAATATAAGCTCAGAGCCCAATATAGCTGAATGAATGAATGACATCAACTCAAGATTGATGCCTGGAACCAAGGACTGGCTTTGCAACCAGCTAACTGACCACAAACCCACACTTAATCCACAAGCATTCACGACACCCCAAGCAGTGCGTGGGGCATCTGCATTTTGTCTGCCTCTAGAAACAGGTATCTGCTTTTCAAACCATCAGCATTGTTTTTCCTCAGACTAAAGCAGGAGGCATGCCGGGTAGAGAGACAGTAACTGCACTCTACATGTTCAAACTTGATATTGTATCATTTTGGTGTTTGCATAATAAAATCTGCCTAAGTGTGAATTATGTCAAATATGTATGAATGGCATTTTGCCTGCATTAGTACAAGAAATTTTAGAGCCTTCAAACCCTTAAGAATCAAAGACAGACACATTATAGACACACAGTGTCAGCCACCAGGTGATGTTGAAGGAAGGTTTTCCCGTTTTGTGGGAAAGGCAACAGATCTGAAGTTAAGTGATTTGCCCATAGTCATGAAGTAAATCAAGGAGAACTCCAACACAAGCTGATCAAAAGAAAGGAAAAAAAAAAAGGCATCCTACTTCCTGTCGAAGAAGCCCATGCTATTTCCACATAATATTTCTAATTTCCATATTACATCAGCTGCACTAAAGCTGAGTCCCGGGGCAAACAGACTTTGTGTTGCGTATACTCACAAAGAATCAAAGGTTGTTTAGAGGGAACATTCTGACATTGATCAACCTTGACTTAATAGACTTAAAATTCAAAACTTCTGGAAGGGAGGAGGAAAGAGAATCAGAGGAAATCAAGATAATGCTAGTTATTCTAGTTTCTGTAGAGCAGGCGTACTAAATCTAAGATCCCTGAGCTCCTGGACTCCATGGATGAACTTGGGAGGTGCAAGTTTCATATCCATCAACTCCCTAAAACTCCAAGTAAAATTTGGATGAATGTGCAGATGTGCCGTTTACTGGGAAGGGGCCAATAACCTTGATAAAATTGTCATAGGAGTTAATACTATACCAAAATGAGTCAATAATTACTGCCCTAAAAAAATAAATAAGCAGGTCATCACAACAAGGGCTATTCAGAAATTTTTTAAAAGTTTGCTTTGTTTAGAAATACAAGGAAAGTATTAGCTGAAAAAGTATTGGCAAGTATGAAATCAAAGAAATATAAACTTGTTCATTGTGCTATTGCCATGCTGGCCTATTAGAGTTGAATAGAATTACATAACAGGAACCTCTCATTTCCCCTAAAGGAGCATCCCCCCCAAAATTGCAGGAGCCCTACACTCAGACTCTTGCTTGATACGTCTAAGGGTGAGTTCTACTCTCTACCCCCGTGATTGCTGCACTGGTACACACTAACTGCTGACACTCTCTGCATGACACCTCATTGGGGTTGGTGGCTCAGACCCAGGTGGCCCTTCTATACCTCCACTCTGGATGAGTAGATTTGGATTTGAGCTGAATTTAGACTATAACTACTAAGGGAGCAGGAGAAGCAGTGGTTACCATCACCCCCACTTCCTTAGAGCAGTATCAAAAATGATAGGAAAATATTCAGGGTTTGGGTTTGCTGATGGTGTAGGTACACACCACTGTAGCCACAACCAGGGGGGCACACAACAGCTCCGGCCTTCCAAGAAACAGATGGTAAGACAGCATTAGACAAACAAGAGACACACTGAGGGGAAAGCCTGTGAAGGACGAAGGGACAGCAAGAGAAAGACAGAGAGCCTTCAGACCTATTAATAGAAGCAGTTCCATCCAGTGTGAAAAAGGACAGGGAAGGATGGTGGAGGAAGAGTTTCAGATCATAGCATGGCTCTAAACAAGTGTCAACCAGGCCAACGGAGGGTCCCGCAGCAAAAAGTTGCCTGTAAGAGTAATTCTAAGTTGGGCAGAAATGAGCTGGTATCCTGCTGAGTCGTTGGCTGGAAGCAGTCCCAGGCAGTATGGCCTGGCATGTGGTGGATCCAAAGGGACAGCAGCCTGAGGCTGTCAAACAGCTCTGCTCCCCGCAGTGGGCTCTCTTGGAGAGAGTCCTGATCAGTCCACCTTCATGGTCCCCATAGGATATGGACCTTGGTCATGTTATCCAAAGAATTAAACTCATTAGAACTACAAAAAAGAAAAAATCAAAACACCGAATATCTAAATACTACTCTCTTAACCTTGCCCTGTTTAACTTATCAGACACAAATTATTGTGCTTATAAATATATTAGAATAAATCAAGCAGTGAAGCTAGGTCTGTGTAATACCATATCATTATTGAATATTTGCGGATTTTTCAAGAAGAGGGACAAATTTCTTTTTACTGTTACTTACTTTACCCTCTCTTCCTTCCTATATCTCCAGCTTTTTGTTTTGTGGAAGTCAAATCTTTGCTCAATATATTTTCTGAAATCCTTTTTCTAAAAAAAAAAAAAAAATTATGGGTTTACCTCCTGGTACCATATCTTAACAGCACATGACTACGACTCTATTTTCTTAGATATCACTCACATAGTCAAATTTCTATTATGTATTTCAATTAGCATCCTGAATGACAATAGCTAATATTCAACGTCAGGCTTAATATCTTAAAACTAGAAAAAAAATTAAAGAAGATCAATGAAACTAAAAGTTGGCTTTGTGAAAAGACAAACAAAATCAACAAACCTTTAGCTAAAGTAACAAGAAATAGAGAAAGAAGACTCAAATAACTAAAATTAAAAGTGAAAGAGGAGATATTACAACCAACATCACAGAATACAAAGGATAATAATAGATTACTATGAACAACTATACATCAACAAATTGGATAACCTAGAGGAAATGGATAAATTCCTAAAAACATACAACCTTCCAAGACTGAATGATGAGGAAATAGAAAATCTGAACAGACCAATAACAATAACACTGAACGAGTAATCAAAAACTTCCAAACAAAGAAAAGAGCAGGACCTCATGGCTGCATTGGTGAATTATACCAAACATTTAAAGAAGAGCTAATGCCATGCCTCCTCAAACTCTTCCAAAAAATGGAAGAAGAGAGAACACTTCCGAACTCATTTTACAAGGCCAGAATTACCCTGATATCAAAGCCAGATAAGAAATTGACAGTTTAAGAAAAAGAAATTACGGGCTAATATCCTTGATGAGCATAGATGCAAAAATCCTTAACAAAATAATAGCAAACCAGATTTTACAGCACATTAAAAGGATCATACATCATGATCAATTGGTATTTTTACCTGGGATGCAAGTATGTTTCAACATAGCACAGATCTATAAATGTGATACATCACATTGACAGAATGAAGGATAGAAAACATGGTCATGTCAATAGATACAGAAAAGCATTTAACAAAATTCAACATCCTTCCATGATAAAAGCTCTCCAAAAATTATGTATAGAAGGAACATACCTCAACATAATAAAGTCCATATATAACAGATCCACATCAAACATCATACTAAATGGCAAAATGCTAGAAGCTTTTCCTCTAAGAGCAGGAACAAGACAACGTCCACTCTTGCCATTTCTATTCACTGTAGTACTTGAAGTTCTAACTAGAACAATTATGCAAGAAAAACAAAAAAAGATCCTTTTGCTAAACAAGCACCACATGTACTCATCAGCAAATTGGTTTCACTGATCAACACCTAAGTGGACATATAGGAATAATATTTATTGGGTGTCGGGCAGATGGGAGGGGAGAGGAGGGGACAGGTATGTACATACATAATGAGGGCAATGCGCACCATCTGGGGGGTGGACACGCTTGAAGCTCTGACTCTGGAGGGGGGAAGGGGGACACACATAACCTAAACATTTGTACCCCCATAATATGCTGAAATAAAAAAAAAAGATCATTTTGCAAAGATAATGATTATATGTGAGACACTGGCAAAGATTCTCAAAATATTTGGGGATAAATCTTAATGGGGTCATTTTCTGTTTTCTAGGGGATGAGAATAGGTCCATGAGAGAGGAACTGATGCAGACACAATAGTGTCTCGATGCGAATATAATCTAATTTTTATCCTTTATCAGGTAGACCTGAAGAAATTCAAGTTACTATCAAGGTGAACAAGCCACCACCAAGCTGCAAAGAAAGCTGGGAGTTTGGAAACTATACTTTAGCTTTTGATTTTATTCAAATCAAGTTGTATTAGGCTGGGTTCCAAGGAAGCAGAGCCCAGGATAGAGATTTGTGTTGAAATGATTTACTGAAGAGGAGCTCAGGAAATTGGAAGTGACAGAAGGAGGCTAGCACAGGGAGAAAAGTGAAGCAAGAATGTAGTCTAAACTAGAGACTACCTTTGGTGTGATTGCACAGGAAAACTGTGAAGTGTAAATTATTCCACAGAGTTGTTCCCATTTTGAGGCAAGGAGCTGGCCTTTTAAGTCATTGGTGTTAGTCTGATTGTGGTTAGATAGAGAGAAGTCTTAGCCTCTTTATTGAGGCGGCTCCTGGCTGGACAAGGGCAATTCTCTGAGAAAGGAGAAGGTGTATGTATTTATCAGCTGTTGTACGTATAGCAGCTGGGAGATCGGTGCACTTTGGCAATCTGTACAAAGCACCAACAGCATCCTCTATACACAGCCAGAGTAGGGTTTCTCAACTGTGCCAGTATTGCCATTTTGGGTCTGAAAATTCTTCATTGTGCAGGAGATATCCTGTGCATTGTAGGGTGTTCAACAGCATCCCTGGCCTCTACCCTGTGGGTACCAGTAGCTCCCCCCTCCCCAAATTGTGAGGACCAAAAAAAATGTTTCCAAACATCACCAAATGTCCTTTGGGGACCAAAATCATCCCTGGTTGAAAACAACTGAGCTAGTGCAAGAAACAAAGGTGTAGGTGAGTTAAGTAACTTTATCTTTTTTGTACCCAGAACCAGTGTGTGACACAAAGGAGTCATTCATCAGAGGTGTTCAGTAGCACTCCAAATTGTGAAGTAAGAAAAAGGGATTCTAAAAGAAAGAATTCACAGTTGTCTCTCCAGTAAGGAATATCTCACTAATTTCACTCTGTCAGAATATAGAAATACGCGCCTATTGTTTTGAATGCATAAATATTTCTAACTCAATATAACACATTTCTTCCTAAATAATATGTTTTATTAAATCATGATGCACTTGTCACCATGGGGTTTTCTGACAGTGACAATTACAATATCATTAAGTTCATATTCTTAAAACTGAAGAAGTAAAAAAAGAAATCCATTGTCAAAAATGGCTCAGACCAAATGATGAGGCTACACAGAACATGAGCAGAGCTAAGCAAAAAAATTGGGTAAACAAAGCTTAAAACAGAACATGAGTACATGAGAAAGGGAGAGAGAGGGCACTAATTGTACTGATCCAAGTGGAGACAGAGAACATGGCATAAGGTATTTCTGATTAGAGGCTCAGCAGGGCAGGTGCCAAGCTGAGCTCCAGCAGCTGAATGGGTGAGGTTCAGCGAGGAGATGCCCTTCCACCCTATTTGATGGATGTATGTGAATCCCTTCCTTAAGGCTTGGTTGAGTTTTCATTTTCACTATAAAAATTTCTCACCCAGCTCTCCCCACAGGCAGAGATGAGCTTTTCTTCCACCCTTCTGACACTGCACCCAGGGCATAACCCTATTAGCGTATTCACATTGTTTTTTTTACTGTTGGTTTGCCATTCTCCCCAGTGAAGTGATGAGCTTCTTAGGAAAAGGTCCTTTATTTGTTAGTTCGTTTGTTTAGCTCTATGACTTAAGCATCTAAGACATTTATGCAATATTCATTTGACAAACCTGCACTGTGTACTTGCTATGAATCAGATACTGTCTTATGAACCAGATACTGTCTGTCTTGACCTTAATGTTTTTTCCTATCTTCCTATAGTAAGGAGAGAAGATGCTGCCTCATCCCACCCCCAGAAAAGAAATATTACTTCTCGTTTCCTTGAGAAGAACAAGTCACCCTGTTACCCTATGTGTCTCTATGCCTCTGTGATGGACTCTGGTTACCACTCTGCCCCCCAAGAAGAAGCTGTACCATGATGGATTCAGTGTCTCATAAAGTCGGTGTTCCCTGGGCACTGCCTGTAATTCAAGTCAGCCTAAAGAAGGTAAGCACAGAGCTCAGAATCCTTGCTCCCACTGATTAGCATTAGACGTGTAATGTAAGACTGTTACTGAGCCACTTACGCAGAATGCCATCAGCAAAGTGGTATGCCATGTTTGATTGGCATACCTACTGGATTGCCTGATTTTTATTGCTAATTTGTAAAAACTTTATGTAAATCAGAGCCACCACTTCTCATACAATTGCTGAGAGACGAATTTTTACTAATATTACTAAAATCTGTCATTTCAATGACATTGGAAAAGAAAATGATTGCATTACATTGGAGGAGTCAAATAAACTCTGATGTTCCACCTTATTTTTCTTTATTCACATCACCAATATTAGGAGATGCAACATACTCCAAGAAGGATACCATATTTAGAATGCACTTTCATTTGGAGCTATTAATTAGTTCTTTTAATAGCCTGGTTTTCCCCTATCTAATATTATCCAGAACACTTGTCAAATGTGTTGATATTTATAGTTATAATACACCAGTATTTTTGGTCACATAAATTCCCAAATGACATCATAGTAATACTAGCTCAAAGTAAGAAGTGTTTCATAAACTTTGTTATCCTTCTATTGCATAGAGAAGTATACATATATGTATGTATTTCCATTATTCCTTTAATAGCTCTACAGGAGCCAGCATGGCAGATCCAGCATCTAAGACATCATTTTGAACCACCCACAGTGGCATGTCTGGGAACATCATAACATTGTGAGTACTGTGAGCTCCATGCTCTGGGGAACACAAACAGTAAGTAGCTTGAGTCAAATATCTGACCATGGCTTAAGGTTAAAAGGTAATCTTCCTGTTATATCACATACCTCTATCAGCATACCTATAAAAGAAATATGTTTCTAGATAAAACACAGAACCCAACGATATATTATTTTTCCTCAGTTAAGACCCATGTAGCTTAACTGCATATTTTTACAAAAACCATCCACCCACAGTGCAAAGCTGTACTCAAATACACAGCCAGACAGACATCAACATTCAGGAATTTCAAAGCATTAGGAAGAATAAGTATGAATGTGCCAAAAAATATTTGTTTTGCTACATAATTAAAAGAAGAAGATTACTTGTATAATTCAAGTGGCAAGGTATACATTTTAAAATATTATAATTATATTATTCCAAAGTCTAAAATAATAGTGAAAAGAGCTGGAAGATAAATGCTCACTGAAGTTTGAGACATTACAACTATACTTCATAACCAGAGCCCAGCATGAATATCTTTGAGCATAATAGTTTTATACCAGGAATAGATCAAAGAGACTTAACAGTCTTGTGTATAAAATTATAGCCTTCCTTCCTTTGAAGACAATATGGTAGATGTGGGTGTGTACATGTTTATATTAATGCATGCTTGCTATAAAAAAAAAATTGGGGACAGATTTCTCTTGCTTAGGTCATATTAAGTTCCAGTTATTGGGACTCATGATTTCCACATACTAGAGCCCCGACAGTCGTACTGTCCCTCATGAAATCTGCTTTCCACTCTTCCAGTAAGAAACTGTAGAGCTGTCTTTGATTCTTCTCTCTTCTTCCCTCCCTATGCTTCTGTCCATTCTTACCACAGTCCTTTGCAGGTAGTAAGTATTCAGCAATTGTTTTTTTCAAATTACTTACAAATAAAGTGAATACACTTTTATTTCCAAAAGTCCTAGCCTTTCCTTTTTCTCCTTATTTCTGCAGCGACACTACCCATTCCACCCTAGTCATTCCACTGTGGTGACTTCCTAGGTATACATTCTCAATCACCCTACAGAGAGCTAGCTGCCATATTGACCTTCCTAAACGATCACTTTCATTATCAACACTCTCAAAATATCTAATGGCCACCTCTTGTTCAGTTTTTAAACCTTAGTACTTTGTGTTTTTTTTAAGTGACACTCTAACGTGAGCAACCTCATCAATACATTTCTTTATTCCAGTAAGTAGCCTGTTTTCTCCATGACCCTACTACTAAGGTACAGGTTAACCACACCTCTGAACTTTTTCTCATGTATTCTCTTAACCTGTAGGCTCTCCTCTCTTTCTTCTATTATCCAAATTAATCCTTCAATTTCCAACTCAAACCCACTTTTCCCATTAAACCTTCCTATTTCCTATCTTCTTTTTTTTTTTTCCTGAGCAGTCAGTCCTTACCTAGCAACATCCATTATCTGATTATATATTATTCTTACTTCCCTTCTAGTTCAACATAGTATTTTATTGGTCTTGTCTATCTAATTTGATAATCAAGTTCTTAAAGGTAGGGACAAGGTTTTAATCACTATCTCTAAGCCTAAAATCATGAATAATAGGCATGTAAGAAATAGTTACTAATTTCACCAATACTATTTACTGATTTTCATGTGCAAAGTTAGAATCAGATAAAACAATGGAAAGCAAAGTAAAAAATTATCTTTTTCTTCCAAAAAAAATCAATGTTCATGATGAACTTCTTATCTAAGATACAGAAACTGTGGGTGCATTAAATTTAAACTAATACAAATTTGAAAACTCTTTAAAGAAATACAGAAATTACCTCAATAAAGTTCACAATTTTTGTTCTTGCAGTCACGAACTATTCTAGCAAGTCTTTTTAAGTTTTAAGAAATGAAGATGAGAAACCTAAATATTCTTACAAGTATGGAGAAAGAATATGATTATATTTTTTCACGAGAAAATAAATGAATAATTATGAAAATTTAAGTTTCAAGGTGAGTTACTTTTTAAAAATATATTAGATTTATTATTAACATAAAACGTACTTAGCCATTTAAAATTAGATGGACACGTTTTGTTGTATATAATTGACATTTTCATTAAAGAGGAATTATCTCTTTCCTTCATCCTCCAAAGTCTGGTGGCTTAGCCATGAACATAGGAAACACTCCAGAATTTCAAATAACTTGTTATGAGCATATTCTTACTTCTAAATGTTCTAACCAGTCCTTTTCCTCCTTATTCTCATAACCATCCTAGTCATCTGACTGTCGCAACCTGTCCTTGTTTAAAAAAATTAAATTTTATTCTATCTTTCCATTTTCTTTTAGACACAGTTTTTCTCTGTGACTTTTTCTTTTATCAAAAGATTGCCATAAACATCTTGATATAGCATTCATTTCTTTATATCAACATCTTTATATCGCATTCATAGCATTGGTTTAGTTCTTAGAATAATCCTTGAAATTGTTAATAACTATTTCAAAGGAATAAAAATATTCTCTCCTCACTGGAAACTAAGTAATATACAAAGAATAAATTAATTCTTTTCTAACAAGTCTGATAACAGTATATATACCCTCCAGAACTTAGTCAGCTTTCTTACTTTTTTCTTTTGGTTGTTTCTTGTTTATTTGTTTTTCTGAGAATTTAAGAGGTAAAAATGGAGGTGGATATTTTTCCAATTAAATTCCTTCTGCTTTCTCAAAATATGTTTAACGGAATAATAGAGCTTCATTTCATGTTGATATATCTTTGCATCATAAATAAGGGAGGCACAGTGGTGACAGACAGGAGTATCTAGAATAGAAGAACCCAGTCACTGCATCTGTGCGACCTAGGTTCAAATCTCAGCTCAGCTACTTATCAGTTATGCAATCTCAACAGAGCTATGGTGCTTAAGCCTTGGTGCCACGTTTTAAAGGAGACACTGAAAAGAACAGAGCTCACAAAATGGCGAGGGCTCGGAGAAACACGTCTCAACGAACAGTTGAGCGAAGCAGGAGTATTTAGCCTGGAGAAAAGATAACATGGCAGGGACTTGATTTCTGACCTCAAATACCTGAAGAGCTGTCATGTGGAAGAGGGAGTTGATAGAATCCATTTCATGCTAGAGAAGAGAATAGATGGAAATCACAAGGAGGCAGTGTTTGGCTTTATAGAAGGATGGGCTTTCTAATGATTACAGCTTCTCAATGATGAGCTTGGCTTCCACCTGGAGTGGCTTTCTGCCATTGGAAGAAAGCTAGAAGATTTCTAGCAACAGCTGAATGAGCACCTATGCTAGATGGAAAAAATTACATGCTGAAGTCTAGACAGGAAAGCAGGGCATAGGGAACTGGAATTCGGGGTAACTTCCAAAAGATAACAGGGCTAAGCCTTGTGGAAGCAATGTGGGAGCCCTGCTTGAGATCTTAGATAGGTCACTGGCATGAACAAGGAAGGCATCTTTCTAGGTTGGAAGTGGAAAATAGGGCCTAGAGATGAATTCATAAATGAAAAAGAAAATAGTATTTTAGAGAAGGTTTCAGTGATTTACTAATGAAATCATTCTTAAGAATGGATTCATCTTAAACAGAAATACCTGAAAATAAATCTGCAATTGTTTCTCCGTGTTACGGCTTTATGATTCTGTTTTGAGGCTATTAAAATAAGGGGTTTTTTTCCTCCCTAGAAATGAGTGCACTATTAGTTTCAGATTAAGATTAGATTTCCTTTTTCAGTTTAAGTTTTATCCATGAGATTACTCTGCTTTACAGAATTTCATTCATGTTAGAAGTAGAAAGGAGAGAGAACATTCTACTTCAGAGGGGCTTTTGGTAAATATCACTTTGTATCTCCCAAAGACACTGTGGGTACTTCAGTGAAAGCCTATTAATAAGAGTCAAAAATAGGATTGTTGTAAGACACCTGCAGAAAATATCCCATAAATTTTTTTTAAAAATTAACTTAAATTCCAGTAAGAGAAGGTTTTTTCCCCCCTTATTTGTTCTTTGTTTAGTTTTTCTAGGTTCAGCTGAGTGGTGATGTCTTGTTTAAACAGTGTTTAAATTTCACTTCATCCTGAGTTTTGTTTGAAAACTTACAGGTGGAAAATCCAAGAATATTAATGCCCCAGGATCACTAGCTTCAAAAAGATCTTAACAAGTGGCCCTGCCAAACATTTGGGAAAACTAAACTATTTTAAAGGGTGCCAAGGCAAGGCTTTTGTGCTTAACCTCAGGCCACACTGAGAGTTTATCGCTGGCTCAGGTCAGGTCTCTATGGCCACAATGACCTGACTTCACCTCCCCTCCTTCCTCTATTTATGACTCCTTAACAAGAAGGTTTTCCACAGCTGTGTAGACTGAGTGAGCTCCCAATCCCGTGCATACTGTAATCCCCGCCACCAACGCTTGTTGGAAGACAAGACTACCAGGGAACCTTTCTCTGCAATGCTCAGTCACACTTTCGCTGCTTATGAAAAGAGTAGGAAGGATTTGCTGAATGTTTTTGAAAGTAAAAACTGGCATATTTCAGGATATGAGAGAAAGCAAGAGACAGACCAATACTAAAGTAGTAGATGACTTGAATTCTAATTCATTTAATTTAATTTTATTCAACCTAATTTTTTATTCTAATTTGTCCTTAATTATGTGAACTTGAAAAAAATCACTAACCCCTGCAATGTCTCAGTTTTCTCAAATATAAAATGTTAATATTAATACTTACCCTGCTGTAATGAGAAGTGGTTGTGTTTGGATCCCTTGAATGTAGGCCTCTTGTCTCAAGGTAAGAAATTCCCAGGGTATGATTCTTAGTAGTAAGGAAGTCAATCAATACTAGGAGGCCAAAAAGGCCAGACGCTCACCGCTTACTTCCCCCATGTCCTTGGCAGCCACAGCAAAGGCCTATGACTTAAGCTTGGATAATCCGGTCCTGTCTGGACCTTTGAAATCATAGTGACACGAAAGAATTCATTTGGTCAGTAGCTGCAGCGGCAGCCCGAGTCCAGGAGCAGCAGAGACAGTGGCCTCAGGGCTGCTGACACACACCAGGTGCTAGCCATAGTGGGAGTGTCACCTGCAGGACCCCATGTCCAGCAGTGGCTGCAGTGCTGTCCTCGCCAGACGGTCACCACGCAGGGCCTTTGTTTCTGGTAGTCTCCACTTTGGGTTCACGTTCACTTTTTTGATTCTTATGCTCGGTCCTCTCAGAGCCTGAGTCTTCCCCAAAATTATGGGAGCAATCCAATAGCTTTTCATTTCCTTTTTGCCTAATTCAGCCAAAGTCAGTTTCTGTTGATTGTTATTAAGAAAGAAAACTGAGTAATATACTTGGTGACCTCATAAAGCTGTTGTGAAATGTGGCTGAGTTATTTCACTTGAAAATTCTTGGAAAAGAATATAATGTAATATAATTTAACACCATGAGTATTTATGAAGGCCTTTATGGAGTTAAAGGATGAGCAAGATGCAGGCTGTGAGCCCAGATGCTTTTAAAATAGAAAAGGGCACAAGAACACAAGTATAACACAATATGGGAAGAGCGAGTGCTCTCATATGAGAACTGCAAGCAGAGGAGTAGGTGCACAGGGAAGAGGTAGTGAAAAAGAATTGGAAGGGACACAGCTGGTATTGAATTTCACAGATGTACAAGGATTCCACGAGAAAGAAGTATGTAGCATCATCCTTAAAGGGCGAGTTGTAGCATAATGCAGGACACAGACACAGCCCCTGGAGTCAGACAGGAATCTCTCTTCCTTTTCAGCCCCACTTCCAGAACTTAATCTCCTTGGTCCTGCTTCCTCACATACTAAATGAGGAAGTTACAATAAATGGCCTATAAGACTCTTACAGTTGTAAAACTTTTGATTGATTCTCAAGGGTAGATAAGAAGAACATCGCAGGAAGAAGGAGCAGAAGGAACTCAAAAGTAAATATAAAAACATGTGAGATGAGCAAAGGTCTAGAAGCAAGACAGTGGCCTCGGTCACAAAACAGCCTGTAGGTAGTCAGTACAGAACACAAAGATAAGGAGAATGTGTTTCTTTCTTGAATGGGAATGAAATAGGAAGTCTGAAAGGATTTTAGTAGAATGCTATGATAAAAGATGGACTTTTATTTAATCTGGAGCAGTATGTAGGATGGCAGATGCAATAGTAATGAGACCGAGATATGAAGAAAGCTGGATGAGAAATAATGGTGAACTGAGCTGGGATGATGGCACACGGGAGTGGGAAGAGAAGACACTGTGGAGACAGATTCTTCCCAATTGGCAATGGATTGTAGAGAGTGAGGGGAGTCCTGGGCAAGATAATTGTGGGGTGAGTGTCACCTCATGGTAGGTTCATAAATCAGGTTGATGAGAAAGGTAAAGAAGCAGATATAGACGGTTCAAGAAGACTTAGAAGCGGTATGCATAGTGGGACGGGTTATCTCGGTTGAGGGAAATTGCTTTTGTACAAAACAGAAAAATTACGCATAATTATGATCAAAGATGAAGCAACTAGAAAGACTGGAAATACAAATGATAGATGAAAACTAATATAACAATTAATAGTTATAACCAATGGACATATTATCATGTATAATCATAATCCAATATTCTAATATTTCATTAATAAGATTCTGAGATAAGGAGAACCAAAGAGAAACTATTAATAAGAGTTTCCATCTTTATGTAGTAAATATTATATATACATATACATGGGGAGAGAGGGATTTGAAAACAATGACCATTTCTCTTCATTTCCAGTTTGCATCTATGCCTATATATTAATACATATACATTTTATATTTGTATATAAATTACCTCCTTCCCACTTACACATTTTTAGGGGTGAATATAGTGACATGTCCTGAGCTCTAAGCAAGCAAGTGGGAAAGCCAGTTTGAAAACAAGGGTTTTTGGCTCCTATTCCAATGTCCTTTCTTCTTTTCCATAGAAGACCCCAATCTGCAAATACCTTTGTCTGGAAAGTCTGGGCGCTTGTGAAGCCACACGTATCACTTAATAATAGATCCATCTTGAAAATTCACCTGTCCTCACAATGAGTTTAATTTAGTCTCACATTGCTTGATTTTATTTCAATATTATTTTAGTTAAAAAATAGCTAATTTAGAGATACTACATTTAAGCTGCCCAAGTCGATGAATGGAAATGTTGTACTGTATATCTTAGAAAGGAACAATCGATCCATTGGCAAGGGGCATGAGCTTTTGAGTTCTGTTTTCTGATCTACTAGCAGTGACACATATTTTTATTAATACAGTCAGTCTTTGTAGCAAGAATGAGACCTATAGCCTATGACTAAGAAACACAAGGAAGCAAAATGGCAAATGGTCATCTATAAATTTGGTCTTACGGCACCAGCATATTAGAACCAAAAGGGAATTTGTCCACAGACTGATTCCCTGGTTTTGCAGTTGAGAAGACTGTAGTTTTAAAACATAAAGAGAATTGCTGCAAGTCACAGAGTTAGCGGATGTCAGAGCCAAGGCTGGAGCCTTGGTTAATCAGTCCACGGCTGTTTGTCCTCAGCCCTTTAGTGCTGCTCTGAAATCAGTCAAGTATTGTGTTGATGGGCAAGCCATGGTTTTGAAGTTCCTGAAGAATAAAAATCTCTTGAGAACTAATAAAGATGTAAAAGTTTCCCTTGAAACATCAATCATTCCTCTTTAAGTATTTTTAAAGTGCTTATGCAGAAATCTCCTCTATTGGAGTCTTACGATCAAGTAGAGAAACACAAAGAAAATGAAATAAACTCTACAATGAAAACTGTAATTTTCAAAATTTAACCAGATGTATCTTTAGCTCCCATCTGATCTCTAGTCCCATATCCACTTTGGAATTTCCACCTGAATATCTTCCCTGCATCTTAAATTCATCACATTACTTCACTTTAGGAAACAAGTTCTCTGGTGCTTAACCTTAAGTCAGAAATCCTTTGAGTTTTAGCAAGTTAATAATTTTAACTTTAAGTTGATATGAGGAAACATTTTTTTTGTGATTTTCAAATGATAAACAAATTTAAGACTGTATTTTAGAAAGTATTTTGCCTTGAGTATGTAGAGGAAATGTTACAAGGTTTAAGAAAGTAAGAACAGAAGAGTTAAGCTCAGATTTTTTAAAAAATTTCACGTTTCTTAACTTATTTCATCCCTTATGATATTGACAATGTTGGATGTAAAATAATATTTTCTTGCTATTTTATGCATACAGATCTTTTAACACTGGGCCAGTAGCCTAAACAGAGATGAGATGATCAATAATATTTGCTCTCTGAAGAAAATTTAACATTTTGTTATTTTATCAATGATTATCAATGCAAAATATATTTAGGCAAACAATAATTTGAGTTACCTTCTATCTGATTTTTAAAAAATCCAGATAGCTAAGATGTTCACCAAAAACATTTCTACAGAATCATTCCATCACTTTAATGAAGGCAGGCTAAGTTAAAAAGTCAAAAAAGACTTTATTTTTATTGATTTTTTCAGGCCACTTAGAAATAAGTGTGGTCCTGTATTTTTCTTACCATGAAACAAAATATTGAACTCTGCCCTTCAGGCATACTACTATACTTCAAATGCTGATCTTATCATTGCTTGCAAGGCAAACAGAGTGGGACTTTAAAAGGAAGAAAGGAAACCCTGGAGCCACTAAGAAGCATCAGGGGTCAGGCTGTTAGTCTGATTCTGGTCAGAATTTACCAAGGGTCACAATGCCTGAGAAAGGGCCACTTGGCTTCCAGTCGACATTTTTCAGTAAAAACTCATAAACCAGAATTTGAACTATAATATATAAAGAGCCATATTCCGAAATTGATTTTCTACTTCACTTGGCATCTTCCTATTTTATTTGTGAACAGGAAATAGTATAATTTACCATGTCTGCAATTTGAATTCTTCATGTAATAATTAATAATTACAATAAATTATAAAATAATAATACCGACGTGAATCAGAAATTGGTGAAGAGTTGGGTGGGGATTTTCTCATGGAAGGGCCACATCCTTTCTATGTTCCTGGATGTTCATTTTGTAATAAATTGTGAAATGTATCCATCAATTGTAAGTGGGTGTTAAAAGCTCCCCAAACAGTGCAGAGAACACAGAATAATATTCAGTTAACTAAATATTACTTGTTTGCTTGCTTGGATTAGTGGCTCCTTTAAATTGATCGTTCACTTCTTCCTGAAAGATTTCAGAGCTTTCTATCTTTGACTCCCAGAGACAGACACTGCCCAGTGGGCTTCCTGGAGCAATATTTGACATCTCCCAGCAGTACTTACCTGCCTAGTTTGTGCTGTGGCCTGGAAAATAGCTGTTACTGTGTCTGGCAGGCATCAAAATTTTGGACTGGGGGAGCTCAAGCTAAAAGCAAAAAGGGTAAAAAGGGTAGGTACTTCTTACTGAAATTACCCACATGTGCATCTTCTATCTTCGACTTAGACTTAAATTTCGAAGGGCATTTACAGCTTCTTACATTCCTCTCCTTTCCAAATTCAAACTATCTCTAAGCAGGAAAGGAGCAATATGACTATCATGCCAATTCTATGTTCCTGTTAATAATCAGATTTATATTATTGGAGAAAAAAATAAACATTACCCAAAATAAAACATTTTGGCCATGATAGCCAGACTGCTCAGGGAACCAATCTGAAGATGGTTGGGTTTGAATTATGGGGGAGGGAAGGTGGAGGTGATGAAAAACTTTCTAGAAACGAAATCTGCACATCACTGAAACAAGACAAACACAAGGGGGCAGGAAGAGCCCAAGCTCTGACTTCCAACCCGGCTGACTGAAATGGGATCTCAACTATTTTAGTTCGCCCTCCGGATATTTATCAATTCTCGTGGCATGCAAAGAAATGTGATGCTGACAGGTGGGTTTAGTTTGTGCTTGGTCTAATTACTGCAGAGAGAGCAGGAACGTCTCGAATGACAGCTACCCTAACAGCGGCAGCTTTGGGAGAGCCTGGGGCTACATTCCCTAGAATTTATTCTTTGGTGCGAGACTAGAGATTCTGATCAGACTGCATTTCTCACGCATTCCAAATGCCCCTTTTTTCCATTTACTCTGTGAACTTTGGTTGCAAAGGAGGGGCTTGCTAAAAACTCACCAATACGAGGACTGTGCCCGTTGTAATTTACAAGAAGGCGGGGTGAGGGGAGCAGGGGGGCAATCTGCTCTAGCTATGGCTTTTAATTCCAGCTGTTCTTCTTTTGCAAATACGCTCCAGTGTTTCCTCCCAAACTGTTCTGGGTTTCGCTTCGAACTCAAGATGCATTGGGTCTAACCCTCCTGGCGCTTTTGTGAGTTTCAGAGAAACGACCATGCCCTGCGCGGGATTTCATTGAATGGGGTGGGGGCGCGGCTGAAATGTGTAATCCTCGATCCCAGACAGATGAAGAAGGGAATCCAGTACAGCAGCATGTTCCGACTCCCCTGCGAAAGCCCTGGAGCTAGCAGCCCGCAGCGAAGCACAAGCAAGGGTGGGCAGCTCCAGGCCCCTCTCGCCGCACTTCCAAGGCAACCTGTTGCGCCTTCTCTCTCCTCCCCTCTCAGAAGTTTCCCCGCCTTGGCCACTAAGAGCTGATTGGCAGAAATTACTACCCAACCCCCGACTCGGGGCCGCCTCCTGGGACCAACGATTGGCCTCCTGGGAGGACTAGAGTAAGGGGGTGCAAGGGGAGGGGTTTCCCTGAAAGCCCAGGGTCCCAGGACCTGGGAAGTAGGAGCCGAGGGACTCAGTTCTCCTCGCTACTGAGTCGCGAGCGGCGGCGTCGGGCTGCCTGGGAGGACTCGGCCTCCCCCGCTGCGGCTCCAGCCCGGACGGCGCCGCGCAACTTTCGCAAACTTCTGAACAGTCCGGGCTGCAGGAGGCCCCTGCAGGCAGCGTGCGTGCGGAGTTCCTGGCACTTTCCGGAGGTGTCTCCTGTTGTCCGCCCGGGGACTGACTTTGCACACTTCCAAGCGGACCTGCCCGAGCCCCAACACTCGGACCATGCACTCAGCCGAGACCTGCGGGATCGCCTCGCGTCGGACAGCCAGCTCCACCAGCTTTCAGTCATTACTACCGCCGCAGTCCCGGCTGCTGCTGCTGCTGCCGCTTCTCCTGTCACTGGTAAGCCGCGTCCCGGCACAGCCCGCTGCCCCTGGCCGGGCGTTGCTGTCCCCGGGTCTCGTGGGGGCTGCAGGTGTCCCTGCCAAGGAGGCCATAGTGCTGGCGAACCGCGGACTCAGGGTGCCCTTCGGCCGTGAAGTCTGGCTGGATCCGCTGCACGACCTGGTGTTGCAGGTGCAGCCAGGAGACCGCTGCGCGGTGTCCGTGCTAGATAACGACGCGCTGGCCCAGCGGCCAGGCTACCTGAGTCCCAAGCGCTTCCCGTGCGACTTCGGCCCTGGCGAGGTGCGCTACTCGCATCTGGGCGCGCGCAGCCCGTCGCGGGACCGCGTCCGGCTGCAGCTACGCTACGACGCGCCCGGAGGGGCGGTAGTGCTACCCTTGGTGCTGGAGGTGGAGGTGGTCTTCACCCAGCTGGAGGTTGTGACTCGGAACTTGCCGCTGGCTGTGGAAGATCTGTTGGGTACTAGCAATGCCTTGGACGCGCGGAGCCTGGAGTTCGCCTACCTGCCCGAGACAGAGGAGTGCCGCGTGGGCATCCTGTCCGGTTTGAGCGCGCTGCCTCGCTACGGGGAACTCCTCCACTACCCGCAGGTCCCTGGAGGAGCCAGAGAGCGAGGTGCCCCGGAACCTCTCCTGATGGACTGCAAAGCTTTCCGGGAGTTGGGCGTGCGCTACCGCCACACAGCGCCCAGTCGCTCCCCAAACAGGGACTGGGTGCCCATGGTGGTGGAGCTGCGTTCACGAGGTGCTCCTGTGGGCAGCCCTGCTTTGAAACGCGAGCACTTCCAGGTGCTGGTGAGGATCCGGGGAGGGGCCGAGAACACTGCACCCAAGCCCAGTTTCGTGGCCATGATGATGATGGAGGTGGACCAGTTTGTACTGACCGCCCTGACCCCAGACATGCTAGCAGCTGAGGATGCTGAGTCTGCCCCCGATCTGTTGATCTTTAACCTCACCTCTCCGTTCCAGCCTGGCCAGGGCTACTTGGTGAGCACTGATGATCGCAGCCTGCCCCTTTCCTCCTTCACTCAGAGGGATCTACGCCTCCTGAAGATCGCCTACCAGCCGCCCTCTGAAGACTCTGACCAGGAGCGGCTCTTTGAACTGGAGCTGGAGGTTGTGGACCCAGAAGGAGCAGCTTCAGACCCTTTTGCCTTCATGGTAGTGGTAAAGCCCATGAACACACTGGCTCCCGTGGTCACCCGGAATACTGGTCTTATTCTCTACGAGGGTCAGTCTCGACCCCTCACGGGCCCTGCAGGCAGTGGCCCACAAAACTTGGTCATCAGTGATGAGGATGACCTGGAAGCAGTGCGGCTGGAGGTGGTGGCTGGGCTCCGGCATGGTCACCTTGTCATTCTAGGTGATTCCATTGGCAATTCTGCTCCCAAAAGCTTTACAGTGGCTGAGCTGGCAGCTGGCCAGGTGGTCTACCAGCATGATGACAAAGATGGCTCATTGAGTGACAACCTGGTGTTTCGCATGGTGGATGGGGGAGGCAGGCACCAGGTACAGTTTCTGTTCCCCATCACCTTAGTGCCTGTGGATGACCAGCCGCCTGTCCTCAATGCCAACACAGGGCTGACACTGGCAGAGGGTGAAACAGTACCCATCCTGCCCCTTACTCTGAGTGCCACTGACATGGATTCAGATGACTCTCTGCTGCTGTTTGTGCTGGAGTCACCTTTCTCAACTATAGGGCATCTGCTTCTCCGTCAAACCCACCCTCCCCGTGAGGAGCAGGAGCTTCTTGAGGGCCTTTGGGGGAAGCAGGGGGCATTCTATGAGCGAACAGTGACAGAGTGGCGGCAGCGGGACATAACGGAGGGGAGGCTGTTCTACAGGCACTCTGGGCCCCATAGTCCTGGGCCAGTCATAGACCAGTTCACATTTAGAGTCCAGGATAACCATGACCCCCCTAATCAGTCTGGGCTACAGAAGTTTGTGATACGCATCCATCCTGTGGATCGCCTCCCTCCGGAGCTGGGCAGTGGCTGTCCCCTGCGGATGGTGGTGCAGGAATCCCAGCTCACACCCCTGAGGAAGAAGTGGCTGCGTTACACTGACCTGGACACAGACGACCGAGAGCTGCGTTATACAGTGACTCAGCCCCCCGTGGACACAGATGAAAACCACTCACCAGCCCCGCTGGGCACCTTGGTCCTGACAGAGAGCCCCTCAGTTGTGGTGACCCATTTTACCCAAGCCCAGATCAACCACCACAAAATTGCTTACAGACCCCCAGGTCAAGAACTGGGAGTGGCTACTCGAGTGGCCCAGTTCCAGTTCCAGGTGGAGGACCGAGCTGGGAATGTGGCTCCAGGCACCTTCACCCTTTACTTGCAGCCCGTGGACAACCAGCCCCCTGAGATCCTCAACACCGGCTTCACTATTCAGCAGAAGGGCCACCACATCCTGAGTGAGACTGAGCTGCATGTGAGTGATGTGGACACGGACGTTGCCCACATCTCGTTCACTCTCACACAGGCACCCAAACATGGTCACGTGCGAGTGTCTGGACAGATTCTACATGTAGGGGGACTCTTCCACTTGGAGGACATAAAACAGGGCAGAATTTCCTATTCCCACAATGGGGATGAATCACTGGCTGACAGCTGCTCTTTGGAAGTCAGTGACAGACACCACGTGGTGCCCATCACTCTCAGAGTGAATGTCCGGCCTGTGGATGAAGAGGTGTCCATGCTAAGCCATCCTTCTGGCACTCTGGAGTCCTATCTTGATGTCTTAGAAAACAGGGCTACTGAAATTACTGCCAATGTTATTAAGGGGACTGATGAGGACACTGATGATTTGATGTTGACTTTCCTCTTGGAAGATCCACCCTTGTATGGGGAAATCTTAGTCAATGGAGTTCTAGCAGAGCAATTTACCCAAAGAGACATCTTGGAGGGCTCTGTTGTCTATGCCCACACCAGTGGTGAGATAGGCCTGTTGCCCAAAGCGGACTCTTTTAACCTGAGTCTGTCAGATATGTCTCAAGAATGGCGAATCAGAGGCAGTACTATCCATGGAGTCACCGTATGGGTGACCATCCTCCCTGTTGACAGCCAGGCCCCAGAAATTTCTGTGGGAGAACAGTTTATAGTAATGGAAGGTGATAAAAGTGTTATAACTTCAATGCATATAAGTGCTGAAGATGTTGATTCCCTGAATGATGACATTTTGTGTACTATAGTTATTCAGCCTACCTCTGGTTATGTTGAAAACATTTCTCCAGCGCCAGGCTCTGAGAAATCAAGAGCAGGGATTGCCATAAGTGCCTTCACTCTGAAGGATCTCAGGCAGGGTCACATTAATTATGTCCAGAGTGTCCATAAAGGGGTGGAACCTGTAGAAGATCGATTTCTATTTCGTTGTTCTGATGGCATTAACTTTTCAGAGAGACATTTTTTCCCCATTGTAATCATTCCCACCAATGACGAACAGCCAGAGATGTTCATGAGAGAATTTATGGTGATGGAAGGCATGAGTCTGGTGATTGATACACCCATTCTCAATGCTGCTGATGCTGACATTCCCCCAGATGATTTAACTTTCACTATTACCCAATTCCCTACTCACGGTCACATCATGAACCAGCTGATAAATGGCACGGTTTTGGTCGAAAGCTTCACCTTGGACCAGATCATAGAGAGTTCCAGCATTATCTATGAGCATGATGACTCTGAGACCCAGGAAGACAGTCTTGTGATTAAACTAACAGATGGCAAGCACTCTGTGGAAAAGACGGTCCTCGTCATGGTCATCCCTGTTGATGATGAGACCCCCAGAATGGCCATCAATAATGGACTAGAAATAGAAATTGGGGAAACCAAAATTATCAACAACAAAATATTAATGGCAACTGACTTAGACTCTGAAGACAAATCTTTGGTTTATATTATTCGTTACGGGCCAGGACATGGCTTATTACAGAGACGAAAACCTACAGGTGCCTTTGAAAATATCACACTGGGCATGAATTTTACACAGGATGAAGTGGACAGAAACTTAATTTGGTATGTCCACATTGGGCAAGAAGGCATTCGAGACCTGATTAAATTTGATGTGACTGATGGAATAAATGCCCTCATAGATCGCTATTTCTATGTGTCCATTGGGAGCATTGACATTGTCTTCCCTAATGTGATAAGTAAGGGAGTGTCCTTGAAAGAAGGTGGCAAGGTCACTCTCACAACAGATCTACTGAGCACCAGTGACTTGAACAGTCCTGATGAAAACTTAGTTTTCACCATCACCAGGGCTCCCATGCGAGGTCACTTAGAGTGCACAGATCAACCTGGAGTGTCCATCGCGTCTTTCACTCAGCTCCAGCTGGCTGGCAACAAAATCTATTACATCCACACGGCTGATGATGAGGTGAAGATGGACAGTTTTGAGTTTCAGGTGACCGATGGACGTAACCCTGTCTTTCGGACATTCCGTATCTCCATTAGTGATGTGGACAACAAAAAGCCAGTGGTGACAATCCACAGCCTGGTTGTCAGTGAAAGTGAAAATAAGCTGATTACTCCCTTTGAACTCTCTGTTGAAGACAGAGATACTCCTGACAAACTCCTGAAATTCACCATCACCCAGGTGCCTGTTCATGGCCGTCTCCTGTTCAATAATACCAGGCCAGTCATGGTTTTTACCAAGCAAGACTTGAATGAAAACTTAATCAGCTACAAACACGATGGCACCGAGTCAAGTGAAGATAGCTTCTCCTTCACAGTGACTGACGGCACCCATACAGACTTCTATGTTTTCCCTGATACGGTATTTGAAACAAGGAGACCCCAGGTGATGAAGATTCAGGTCTTAGCTGTTGACAATAGTGCCCCCCAAATTGCAGTGAATAAAGGGGCCTCTACACTTCGCACTCTGGCCACTGGCCACTTGGGGTTTATGATCACAAGCAAAATACTAAAAGTGGAAGACAGAGACAGCCTACACCTTTCTCTTAGGTTTATTGTGACAGAGGCCCCTCGACATGGGTATCTCCTCAACCTGGGCAGAGGCAACCACAGCATCACCCAGTTTACCCAAGGTATGTTTCACTTTTCCTTCCAAATATACCTGTCACGAACCAAAGCCTTATAGGTAGAGCATCAGTGAGAGTCTAAGAGAAGGGAAGGGGAGAGAAAACAGGGGAAGGGGAGAAAACAGGAACTCACTTCCCTGGGAAAACACTTCCCCTCTTGCCCATGTACCATTGCAGTGACCTTCATTAGGGGGAGTATCAGTGTATTTTGACAGTGGCAAGGTTTGCTGCCAAAGCAGATGCCAGACTTTGGTGAATTATAATTGAAGCAGGCTTTCCAGCTCTGCTCCATTTGCAACACCTGTCCTCTGAGCATCTGTGGTTTTGTATGGTGCAAATAGTTCATGAAGCATTTTAGCCCCTTAAAGAAAGATGTTCTCTCTAAATCCTATTTATTCACATTGCTGTAATTATCAATTACCATTCAAAAAAAGGCTTCAAATTTATGTTACTTTGATCAATTTTTTAAGAGCATCATTTCAATAGTATTATAGTTGTTAGGAACTTTGTAACTGAAAGAAAATAGGTGTTCATTTTTACTTTGTAGTTTTTAAAAAATTTATAATATGACTCAGACAAACACCTGTCCAAAGACATAAAAGATAAACACCTACCAAGAGTTGTAACAATTATATGTACAGGGCATGCTACCATGATACACACAAAGAAGAAAAGCCTACTTAATGGTGTACAGAAGACAATATGTTCATCACCAAATATACATCCATTTGATTAAGAACCTGAAAATATGTTGACATGATTAATAGTAGAAGGAGGAAATGATTTCATTATTGCACACATAGTAACAAACACCAGTTACCTCAAGCACCTGCATCCTTGAGGCAACAGGATTTTTCTAACCTGAATTTCCTTTGTGGCTGGACACAATCTGAGACAGGAAGGGCAAGTGACCTGTGCTGAGTTATTCAGTGAGGGACGGGAGAAGCCTATTTACTCTGCTGGCTTGGGAGTTAGGGCTCTGTTCTCCAGAACGTGTGACTTTCATTACAAAGGGATTTGGGTTCCTTTCATGAAAATCTCACCACATCAGAATGGAAACTAGATCTTTCCTATGTGGGCTCTGTGAGTTGAGATGGTGTTTAACCCCAGGGCATCCCAGAGAGGGTGTTCTTTTCTTGCAACCTTGTTGTGCTCTTAGATAACAGATGCTTTAACAAACATGGATGTAGCAAAATGCAGTGTTAAAGTGAACTGCTTCTCTGTTTTAGATGCTGGCAAAGAGCCCCGCACTCCAACATCTTGATTCTTGACTGAAAGCCTGAATATATCCTAGGGTCTGCAGGGACAGGAAAACCTCAGAGTGCCAAGTGTCATGCCAGACCAGCAGGAAACTTCTGTGAGAAGGCTTTCTGAGAATAGAGATGCCATGCAATCTTAGACTGGTTTATTTTCATGGAAAGTGAAGAGAATGAAAGGAACATATTATATGATAGAAAATGGTACTTCAAATCCCTCCTCTAACCTGAAAAAGGAATCTGATTTTAGAAATTTTAAAAAAGGAATATTTGGATAAAGATAGGCAAATAATTTAATTTTAATTCTATGGACCAAATCCAACAGCTGAAAATATTAGAATATTATTTTTTAAATGTTGAATGCTAAAATTATGCTGTTTCATTATAATCAGTTGTTCCATATCACTGACTTTTAGTCACCCTGATTAATTTTTATGGTCTTTGTAAATGTAGAGCAGTTATGTTTATTACGAACAGTGATGATACTTTTTAAGAGTTACCATTTTAGGGGAAATTATCATATTCCAGTGCAAACCCAAATATTGACTAGTAAAACTGTTGGTATTTAATCACACAGCACTCATTTAAACAAGTCGAGGCTGGAGTTTGGTTCACAGCAGTTATTTACGGAGATTAGGTAAGTGATTTAAAAATGAAGAAAGCTCCATCAGAAAGCTACCATGGCTGCTCTTCCAGTAGGAGAAATGAGAGCAGTGTTTAGGGTGAAGACTGTGAATTCTTTTTATTTTTTTTTGGTTTTAATTTTTCATGAATAAGCCAGACTATATTTTGATGGATTTTCAAATGCATTGAAATAAATCAATTTAGAACAAGAAGCCAGGGAAGATTATGCCTAAATTAATTGACTTAAGGGTCCCTAGAAGAAAAAAATTTAATTCATTTCTAAAACCTATAATTTCATTATGAGGAAAAGTTAACAATGTATAATTAGGAAAATTATTCAGTTATTTCAAACTTCACCTCTTTGCCAAGATGCTGTGCTCCCCCAACCCAAGGTCTAAATCACTTGTCTCAAGTACCTGGAATTTTTTTTCTCTACAATAAGAACATAATATTTTGTGTGAAATAATTTATAAATCACTTTCAGGAAAATGATTTATAATGATCTTTCTTTCCTCAAAGGGTGTGAACCAGGTGTGATTACCAGGCATGTTAATGAACTTAGAATTCAAATAAACAAACAAAAAGCCCATGGAATAATTGTGTAGGTAAACGGAAATAGATTTAATGCATATTTAACAGCTAGAAAAGAATCTAGTTAATTCTTAGATATTTGCTTAAAGAAGATAACATTTTGACTGTTAGGTTTTTATCTTTCTAACACTTGTGTCCCTTAAGAAAGCTAATGTTTATATATTTGTATTAAGTAGTATGCTTATGTTATTTTTAGAGGTACTTGTTGAATGAGTGTTATGATCAAAATCTTTACTTACTTGACATTTTAAAAATTTTCCTTTTTGAACTAAAAATTATCAACAAATTGTCAAAAAAAAAAAAAAAGGTATGGGTTTAGTATGGAGGGAAAATTTGACACTTGAGTGCCCTATCATTGCATTCATGTTCTCTTTACTATGAAAGAAATTTCTTAAAAATCAGTTTTGAAGTGGTGATTTAATTCAATGAAACTATCTCTTTAATACTATGTTTTTGCATAAAAAAATTTGTGCAGATGTTGGGTGTACTAAAAAGTTTTTTCTTTCTTCCTAGTAGAGCCTTTAGGTTTTCTTATGAAATTTAAGGGGTGGGAACGTCGGAAAAGGTCTTCCCCACATGGCCAGTGGTTGTTGTCCCTATGGTAAGGATGTGCATTCAGGAGAGTTCACTGCGATTCTTACTGATAAAGTGAAGGCCATAAAAGTTAAGAGTTGTAAGAGTAAACAGGCAAAGAGCTGTGCACAGGGCTTCACTGCTCACCCCTGAGGAGACATCACACATGCAGAGGTAGAGGTGCAAGTGTGGTCTACCAGTGTCTTGGCTCTTTCATTTTAATCTAAGACACATTGACCCTTTACTGCTCTAAGACCCTGGGCAAAGAACTGTGGGAAGTTAAGATGGAGAAAAAAAACATCCCAGAAATTTTCAATCTACTAGGAAAGATAGCCATACAGAAAGATAGAAATGACACTAGGCGGAAACTGCGGGAAATTATAGGAGAGTTAGAAATGAATTGCTAGGAGAGAACCAAACATCTCAGACTTGCTTCATCTCCAAGTACCTCTATTAGCCAGAAGGTATCATTAACTATGAAATCAGATTTTCCCTTCCCCCCCACGTGTTCCTGATGATGAGCGAGTCACCTTTCAAAACTGTATGAGCCAGGCTAGAGCACACACTTCACATCTGTAAAGTGGAGCTATAGAAATTCAAGAACTGGTTGATCCTAAAACCTTGCTTCACTTGAGATTATTCTTTCATAAAGTCATTGTCTTATATATAAGCCTTTGAACTCCAGAGCACGAATTTAGTAGAACTTTTAGGAGATGAAAAAAAAAACCACCGGACACACACTAGACAAGCAAATATTACCTACCATTGTCGAAGCTATTTTTAGCTATGATCTTGATTTTCTGTAGCCTTATGGACTCACTGATGGGCCTGCATCAAATAACAATCTGTAGCGAATGTCACAGAACAGAATGAAACTTATTTTATTGCGTTGTCTGTGTGACATCATTAAGAAGAGGAACAGGTGAGAGGGATGAATAAATTTTAAAAATGTGCCTCAGTAATGAAAGCAAATCGGTCCAAGTAAATTTCATAGAATAGGAAGCAACCTGAGGGGCATTTCTGGGATGCTGTGATTTTCACTTATGAATAAAGGTTTCCGATTTTATTAGATTGTTTTTTGTCAAAGTTCTCTTCAATTTTGGGTCATAATAGTTATTTCAATCTGTGTGATTTTTTTTTAAAAAAATGCCTCCTTGATTTTCCTTTCAAACTTTAAAGAGGTTAAAAATAGTCTGCTATAGAGCACAAGAGGTAAGAAAAGTGAACCAGAGTGGGGAGGCCAAGCCTCTTTCCTCGGAGAGCCAGTCTGACAGGGAAGCAAAGGATGTCATTTCTAGAGTGCCAGGAAAGCTGCCATGCCTCAAAATATCTTCCTTTCCACCTGTCATGGCGCCTGACACTCCATATTTAGAGTCACTCCTTTGATGCATGAACATGCAAATACCGCTGGGAGGGGCAGCACCTTGCTATTATTATAAGCTAAGTCTTGCACTCTATCTGTGTAAGGGATCAGATTTCCATGGCACAGCTGAAATCAAGGGGCTTAGAGATCTGAGAAATAAGATAGCACTGTTTCTCTTAGGAGGAGAAAAGAATCTAAACATGTTTACAGAAAAAGTAATAGCCAATAAAATTCATCCTAAGTATTGAGTCATCAGTTTTACCCTAGTAATTAATCATCTTGCTTTTTGGTTATTCTAGCTGACATTGACGACATGAAAATATGCTATGTCTTAAGAGAAGGGGTCAATGCCACAAGTGATATGTTCCACTTTGCAGTTGAAGATGGTGGTAAGTATATTTCACTCTTCTAAGAGTGAAAAAAAGGAGAGGGCCTTTCTCCTAGGTGGCTCTTTGACAACATTATTATTAGATTAAGGAATTTATACCGAGCAAATTTGGTATTTCCTATAGAAAATTTTACAGTCTCGCTCTGACACCATCCAACTCTGTAATGACTATAGATAAATGTTCTAGTTGTATTATTTTTGTCTTATGATTTGTAAAGTACTAAAGGGAGAGATCGGTATGAGTAGGATCCCCATGTCCAGTTGTTCAGATTATACCCTGCATGAGGTTGCCTACTTGAGGAGACAAGAGGATGTTGGAATCCAGCTGCGGTTTGACTCTCAGCCATGTGCCCATCTGAGTGTGTCTGCCCAAAGCGGGTGCCTTTTCCTAATTTGCCATGGGTGCTGTGTGGACTAACGCTGGTGGAGAATGCATTGCACTCAGCAAGAAATCAGTGCTAAGTAAATATCTGTTTTATCTCACCCATCTCAAGATGTGTGATGATTTTCTTAGTTTTGAGGATTTTGTGACCTAGTCTAGCTAAAAAATTTTTCTGCTGAAGTCTGAAGAGTACTGCAGAGAATGGGTTATGACTTGTGATCTAAGTCTCTTAGGCAACAGTTTTGTTATCACTCCCCCGAAAGTGACTACCACTGACGCTCCTTGCAGCTTCCAACCACTTCTCTTCCTAACCCTGTAGACTAGGAGAAAAACTGGCCACTTCTAGATTGATCATAAAGATGTTTGTGTGCTTGCGTGCCCTCATGGGAAGCAGAAGAACCGCACCAAGTACGTGTATTGTGTGAACAGGACACCCCAAGTGCGAGCACGCGGCAAAGAGAAGAGAGGGAGGAGAGAAATAATTCAGGCTCAGTCATCTGTTCCCTTGTTTCGCTTTTTTTAAATGGCACACTCTTATGTCATCAATCTCAAAAAGACTGCATCTTCGCCCTCCATATTTTTTGAAGCATTAAATAGCATTTGCTTAAAATATCACTGTATGCAAAATAATCATAGATCTGAAAAATGACATCTGTTGGGTGTGTACCAGAGACGCAAAAAACCGTATTAATTTAGGTGCAACTGTTTGATTTCTACTATAAGTTGGAGGTTTAATAAAAGTAATGCCTTTATTTTTAGACTAACCAAATTATAGTTTAGTAGTCTATGTATTGGTAAAAAGAATCCTAGCATGAAGCAAAGTTCTAAGAAGGAAAGCAACTCATAAAAAATAATCTTCTCATTGAAACTTGCTGCTCAAAGGGGAAATTCTGCCATAAGTAAATGTTACAGGGAGACCCTGAAATAATCCAAATCTGTGTAGTACATATATAAAAATTTAAGGATGAAACTATTGGTTTAAGACACCAGGTTTATCTCTTAGAATGACTGAATAAACATCACTAGCAAAAGTATAATTCTCTTTAAAATTACTGAAAACATTCCAAATCCAATAGTTACACTTACTCTGAGACATAGTAGTCCATACTTTTTTTTACATTTTACTTTTTTCCCCATACGAACACATGCACACACACACACACACACGTTCTATTGTTTTACTATTCTGCACATTCCTTGGCTGGGTGGAATAGTAGTATTTACTTTAAAAATTTAGTCTGTATTCAAACTTTGGAAAAGATTATATACACTATTATATTTCAAGATACTAAGTGGGGAATGACTAGCTGAAGAGCCTGGGTTAATTTTTTGATTTGCTGAAAATGTGGAAGCACCTCTAAAGACTGTCTTTGTCTTTATGGAAATGGGAACAGAATCATTTAAGGATCCTTTTTAGAGCTATAGCTTCATGTGAGAGAGAAAAATTCCAGAAATATTCCTTTAACCCTCTTTCTCCCCACTGACATAGCATTCCTTGTGGGGCTCAGGCAGATTCTAGCAACCTGTCTGTTGAACAGAATTTACCTAACTTCCCCTGAAGTAAGAAAACGTCCTTTTAACAGAATAAACACAGAAACCTACAAGATTAAGAAATACAAAGTCATCTGTGTATCTCAAAATTGTTTCAACTGGATTCTTTTTTTCTGTAGGATATCTGCATTGCTTTATAAATATTCTAACATTTGAATAAAAAGTGCAATACTATTTAAACTTGGAGTATTAGCCATAGTGATTTATTATTATCTACTTTATACAGTGATAGTAAGCATATCCATAAATCCTCCCCAGGAGATACATGAAACACTTCCAGTGTTCTACCCCTGGGAAGCAAGTCAAGGCACAATGGTATGAAATTAAGAACTCTCTACACCCAATTCTCTTTCTAATCCACTAAATTCAAATCAACATGATTGGCGTTGGGATGGTAACTATCTAAGGAAATTACTGAAGCAAACATAATCCTTGAATAATCTTAAAAATAAAACGCAATTTTTGGAAGCAAGAATAGGAGAAGAGATTGAGAAAAAGAGAAGGCGCAAACCTCTTGTTTCAGATTTCATTGTGTTACCATGAGAACCTGGCTGGCCACAGGATCCTTCTGTCATAACTAGTAATGGCTTAGTGTCCACCCACCACTACATGGATGGTGCTCGGGACAGAGTTAGTGCTTTTTGGGTTTTAAAGTGCTTTGGGGCTGTTAGCAATGGACAGGAGTAAAGAGGACATTATCTGTCATAGGTAATGTCAGGGTTTTCACCTCAGGAAGATTTTGCTGAATTTGGACTTAATACATGTGGGTTGATATAGCACGTGTGTATACATGCAGACACACACACAGAGATCTTTGAATCTTAGGGTTCTTTCAATTAGATTTTAAACCTTCTAAATGATTTATTGTTACTTACGCAATTTCACCTTCATAGCATCCCTGTGAGCTGCATAAAACAACAACAGTAACATGACAACAAAACACATAGAATGATCTGTATTTGGCAGATGAGGAAATCAAGTTACAGAACTGGAGAACCAGCTTCCTTCAAGTTGCACACCCAGGCAACTGGAGGCTGACTTGAATCCCAGGTGCTTTTCCCAAACAATGGTAACCAGTAACTTCTGCACTTATTTAGCATAGGCCTAGCAGGGGGAAACTCCTGAACTTCTCTGGGTTCACTAGACCAAGTTTTTAGGAATGTTTAATAGATGAGAATGAAATCAGAGTGGGATTTGCTGATAGGACAGGCAACAAGTTTGTGTTTTCTGGAGTGTGAATTTTTATTTTAAAATACTTTAAAAATCATGCTGTCCTGAAACTCTTTCTTGGTACCACAGTGTAATTCTTGAAATGATTATTTAGTAATGAAGTATGTTTATTGGAATACTAGTGAAGAGCACAAATATGTCACGTTATCTATCCAGGTATCCTGGGGTGAATCAGCATGCGTGAATGCATCGTTACAACGTATCAGGTCAAACTCTGAAATTCAGGAGTGTGACATATTCCAGTTATCTGTGGCTTCATCTAATGAGCTTGTGTATATATGTAGCAACCACGTATGTACGAATTTAGCTGAACTATCTGCCATTTCTTTTTGTTTTCACCCTTAATATCTTCATGGGGGTAACTCATAATATACTAATGCTGAAGACCTGGGACGTACATCCTTCTTTGATGACTGGCTCTTTGAATTCTAATTCGAGATCTAGTACGCCACAGTTTCGTAGGGGGAAAGAAAGCATGCATACTTCTATCCCCTTCATGGTTGAGCATATTTTTATTTGATTTCTTCTCAGCATTGAATTCTCCATAATTTTTCTCGGAGGTATTCTAACATCAAAGTGGCTTTTTGGGCCCTTTTTAGTTTTCCCTCCAAGGAGCTCCCCTAGCTCTTTACTCTGATGCGAAAGGCATCTCACGTAACTATCCCAGGTATGCTCCACCCTCCACCACAAAGACTGCTCATCACTCCCTACACCTGCTCAAGTGTCATTTCCTCCAAAGTTGCTCTCGACATCACGATGACAAAGTTAGTCCCACCCTTCTTTGAGTTTCTATCCTCAACTTCATTTACAGCAAAAAATGTCATATTATTAATATAATTATTTGTTAATGTGAAAACCTCCATTAGTGAAGAAGGAACTCCTTCATGTCAAAAAAGATATCTTTGAACCTCGGTGCCTGCTGAGGGTTGAGCACACGGTGAATAATTAACAAACATTAAAATGAATGAATGGACAAATGGGAGGGAAGAAAGCTCCCCTTTTCTATAAGGATGAATTAAATAGTATTCTAAGAAAAGCTCCTATAAATAATTCCCAGTGGACCTTTTGCACTCCTGTACAACATTCTCTTATCCTAGCATTAATTTAAATCCCTGTGGCACCAAGGAAGATTTTTAGTAAATCTTTCACATTTTTAAACACATGAAATTAACTGCTGTGAAAATTCCTTTGAAATAGTCACTGAAATGTACTTAAGATTGAAGAGATTCATAGTAAGCAACAGTTCGAAGCTCATATTATTCTTAAAGACTCCTTTTCAGAAAAAATAGTTGTCATCTTAGTATATAAACAATTATGCAATTTAAAATTTAAAAGAAGATAGATATTTTCTATAAGTCACTGAAAATCTTGAGCCAGCCCCACTACCATAAGTATTTTTAGTGATCCCATTTTTTTCTTGTGTGATATGAGATAACATTCCAACAAGTAAAGAAGTAAAGAGCTATATTAGCATAAAGTATCTCTTTTCCTTGTTAAAAAGTCATTTGTAAACTTTGATTATTCTTTTTTAAGTCTCAAGGCTTCAGCATCATATCCAAGATGTTTCTTGGTGGGCATAAGAAACATTAGGACATATGATCACCTGGCTTGGTACACTGAATAGGAGGAGCCTTACTTTTTTATTCATTATGAAAACCAGTTTGCTGCTTCCTCATTTGAACTCTCTCAAATGACACAGGCACGTAGCTAAGTGAGTTCTGCCTGCTGGTTTTGGCATTGAAACTGGGGTGGCAGACATAATATCTGTGCTGGCCATTACAGTGTGTCTGGGCCACAGCCAGACATTTTCTGCTGTCTTTGATTATGCCTTTTGGTGACCAGTTTTCCATCCGCCAAGATTCTTAATTCACACGCTATTGAAAGATATTATAAATAGCATCTTGACATAGTAGAAGAAGCTGCAAAGTCATTTCTATATATGAAATGTCAGTTGAGGTGAAGGCTTTTGCATTTTTGTGCCGTATTTGAGGATTAAATACTCAAACACAAAGAGACCACCAGAAGCGCTTCATTCTAGATAGAGGGAACACAAGTTTTTGCTTGACGGAGACCAGTAACTTCATGGTTTAAGGCAAAGTAAGTACTAATAATTAGCTTGAGTATATAGCAAGGGCTGGGAAAATACAAATACATAGAATAAGTAGAAAAGCGAGGACTGAGTACAAGCATTAAAAGATTACACAGACATACTCAGCTTAGAGAAAAAAACAAGCATTCTTGGCAATAAAATTAATTGCGAATGACATGAGAACCAGAGGAAAGATACCAGTGCATTAGGGAGTTATAATAAGACGGTGATGTAATGTCAGGCACTGATACAAATATTTTCAGTCTGTAAGAGAGCACAAGATCTACTACAATACAGATCCAGGAAGAGGTGCTGGCTACTATCGCTAAATGTTTGTAAGCCTTTCACTTTTCATTGAGCAATTCACAATAGTTCAAGTGGTCAGGTCTTTTATGCCAGATCCCTGCCTTGAGGCATGCCCTAGAGGCATGATTCTGTTAAGGTACGTATGCTGTGTCCGTGAAAGAAGTTATACCTTTTAGACAGAAAAACATAAACTAAATTTGACTAGTTATTATTCTTTAGGTTCATCCCAAAATTAAATATTATATAAGTGTACAACTTTTATTGACTTTAATTCAGAGGACACCTTTCTTAAATTGGTAATTTTTGAATGAGTATGAGTCCTTATTAGACGCATATCTAGAAATGTAATATGATTCCACAGTTACTCTCAGAACACGATAGTGACCTTTAAGCACCAAGAAAATCTTTCGTAGATGATTAAAATACAATCTCAAGTCAAATATTTCTTTGTGGCCTATGTTACATAAGTCAGTAATATCTCATTCTACTTCTTTATGTTTGCTCTGATGGCTGGGAGAAACAGAAGGTGGTTTTCAGTGCCCACGCACATGGTTATAATTGATATTACCCTGTATTTGCCAGAACCTATGAGAATGCAACAGAGAGCCAGAATGCAATGTAAGAGAAAAGGTAGCGTTTCTGTGGTGAAACTTACTTGTTGAAACAGGATTCCCTATTCATTTGTTTATTGAATTACTCAACCAACATTTTTGGAGCACTCACTGACTATATTTTAGGTGTCTACTGTGATCTGGTAAAACAATGATGAACATAACAGTCATGGTCTTTGACCTGAGATTTGTCCTTAGGATAAAACAGTAGACAAAACATTTAAACATTGTTTAAAGTATTTTGGAGGTTATAATTAAACCCAAGATAGAGAGGCAGCTGTCAGGAAAGGCTTCTGAAAGGTGATATTTAGGCTTAGATTTAGGATGAGTTGAAGCAGCCGCAGGAGGAAGGGAAGAAGAAATGTTCCAGGCCAGAAGGAAAAGCACGTGCAAAGGCACTGAGCTTTGTGTGTCGCCCAAAGAGCCCCAGCATGCCAGGAGCTCAATATACCAACCAGAGTGGGAGACCAGGTGGGGCTGCAGAGCCTTGGGCACCCTGGGGAGTGATTTAGATTTTGTTCTAAATCCACCAAATCATTTGAAAGCAAGGGAGCCACATGTTCCAAGGTGTTTAAAAGACGATTCTTTTCTACAAGAGGGCAGCAAGAGGGAAAGACGGAGACTGACATGAGGCTAATGCAGGAAGACAGATGTCATAGGGGAAGAAAAGGATGGGCTTGATAAAACGTTGGGTGTAAACCTGTAGGACTTATTGACGCACTGGATTATGTGGTAAGGAAAAAGGAGAACTTAAGCAGGATTCTGGGTTTCTTGGCCAGCAGAGAAGGGTGGTGCCGGTTATTGAGATGAAATAGACTAGAGGGGCATGGGCCAGGCTTAAGGGAGGAAATTTCAAGCATGTTAATTATGAGACGTCTTACTTTTCTGAAATGTCCATACAGGAAGGCCAGCCTCGTGCCGCCCCTTATCTTCCCTTCCATCACGGTTAGCAGCACAGCCCTCGGAGTTAGATCTGGAACCAATACCGGCTCTGGCCGTTGCCATAATTGGTGATGTGACCCTGAGCCAAGCCACTGAGACGTTCTTAGCCTCCGTTTCATTTATACGGTGGGAATAAGAATAGTACCTAGCTGAGAGAGTTCTTTTGAAGATTAAAGAAGATAATTCGTGGAAATAAGATTATTCATGCAGCACAGTTCCTGTCGCATGGAGCTGACGGCCGGGCAGGTAGCTGCTGCTGCTCTAGCTGCGCTCTGAGGGCTTCCAGAGCTTCTCTTCCTCCTTTTTTCTTTCTTTTTTTCTTTATTTTTCTTTCATATTTCCCCTCCCTCCCTTTCTTGTTTTCTTCTTCCTTTCCCTCATCTTTCTCACGGCAGCTGTCTCACAGGTTGCCCATTTGGTTTCTGAGGAGAGACGGGGGTCGCACAGGGATGAAAAGCGGGAAGGTGACGTTTAAAGGCTAAGGACACTTCCAGAGTTATTTCACAGTTTCTAAGCAGCTTAATAGAGACTTTTATTGAAAAAATAACAATAATAAGGGGTTTTCCCTATGGTCAAATATCAGAAATGCAAAAAACGAAACAACATCAAAAAAACCTGTATCTCTTAAACTCATTTTGCATGTTTTATTTTTCCTTTTTAATAGCTGGAAGTATAAATTTTATAGGCTTGAAGGTTAAATATGATAACCTGATTTTATCAAAATGTAGCAGTTCGAAACATCTGGGTTTAGCAAATGTGGGGTTCATAGGATAGTTTTTGTGGCAGATCTCTGATACACTGAGCCACAACTGGCTGATGACGTTAACGATTGCCGTGTTTATTCAGTTCTTGGAATCACCTAACTATGCTTAGTATACAGAGAATGCTATCGTCACCTCAAGTGACACGTGCCCCTTTTAGTCTCAATATTGTAAAGAGAAAGCAACTTAGTAAATGTACCTTTGAGAGAACTAGTAAATTTATGAGCTGAGTAGAGCATATACTTCAAAATTCTTTTTTGTGGTCACTGGAAAATAAGTGTTCTGTATACGTAGACATTCCTAACATGTAAAAAGCTAAATGTTGCTAATGGAAACAGTTTGTAGTAAATAGGTACTTCCTGATTCTACGCAATGAAAATGGGAAATCTTATTTACCTGTGACATTAGAGGAAAACTATCTGCTTTTTCAAATCTTGTAATTTTAATGTTCTTGTAATGATTGAGTAATAAATATATTTTATTTAACAGTTACAATAGCAAACTTTCCACCTTATAAGTATTAAAGCCACATATCTTTCTGCAATATTCCAGTGAGGTAAAAAGGACAAATCTCATACTTAATCCTGACTGCAAAAAAGGAAAAATAAGATTTATTGAAAGTTAACTTTGTGATAAAGTGATGAATGTGTGAACCACACACACAAATATTGTGTAGGTCTTCTTGTTCTTATTTCACAAATGTAGATTGATTTCATAGTATATATTTCTCAAGAGCAAAAATGTTTGCATAAATGAGAAAAAAATTGTTTTCCTTAACGTTCTGTTTTAGAACAGTTAATGTCAGTTTTCTAAGAGTATTAATTCATTAATCTCATTATTACCCCTGATAATCAAAAAAATCAATTGCCAAGTAGTTGTATATAAACAATTTTTCGTTGAGGGAATAAATGTTATGTTAAGGAAACAGTATGCCTTTAGATGCTTTACATTTAGAACTCCTACACTGTTGTTAGGGGAGAAGTTTCCAGAATGAATTATTCAGTTATAGCTAATTACCATTTAATCTAAGATTCATTTTTTGCAGAGAATTAATATTCTTGGAACAAAGAAATTGAAAGAAAAAGATTAAGAGAATAATTATATAGCTATGTTTGTTTTTCAATTTAGAACTATTTTTTCATTCTTCATGTTAATTTTGAGCTAAGCTTGGAAAACATAGCACCCTTCATGGTATCTTTTGAGGAAGGAACCTGGGACACAGTTCTGTTTTGATTCTAAGAAGAGCTCTGACTACATTCTTGCGGGCTGAGAAAGCAGAAGGGCCTGTTCTCCATTTTTTTGCTGGATACTTCAGTACAGAAAGATTTCATCATTTCATCTTGGTAATATGCCACCTGCAACCTTTAATTCTACTACGAAAGCTGTTAGACGCATGAGCTGAGAACACTGACCACAGTGTTTTCAAGCATCGTTCAAGAGAGCCACTTCAGAAATTGAAAATAAAGTGGTGAAACTGGTCGGTAGACTTCAGAAATCCACAAGAAAGAAAAGAACCATTTTGTGTTCCCATAATTCCTCTCTCACTTTACTTCATTTTATGCAGAATTAGCTGAAAGTTAAGTGCAATGCACCAATGGTACAGAATTAAGAAAGGCAGGCTACGTTTAACCACTTAGGAAATTGTTTTTTCGAAGTTATTCTTGCTACTCACACCTCAGAGTTGCTTTGTTTCCCGATCCATGCCTATCCAGTTATTAAATCCAGTCCGTGTCCCCTGCTTCCTGAATTTCTGTTCAGTCAGATCCCTACACGTACTCCATGGCTGTTGGTTCCAGTAGAACCGCACTGAAATTTTTCTTAAATGATTTAATAGATGGGAACTGCTTAAAATAGTGACTGGTACGAAGTAAGTGCTATAGAAATGTTAGCCATTTCCTGCCACTATAATGACAACCAGAATTTTTATCTGTTTTTCATTGATATACCCTTAGTGTGGGCACATATAGATGCTCAATAAATATTTATTGAGTGAATGGATACGTTTCTTTTAATGTGACTCTCCTAATGGTTCTCTTTGTCCCTTGTTGCTTTCCCTTCTGTTCTAGATATACCTTGTTTCCAAAGTTACCTAAAAATACAAATGTGATTTTTAAATTATCATTTTAAAAACTTCTTTCCTCCCTTCTGCTGCCAGAGTTAATTTTCTAAAGTGCAAATCTGATGTTGTCTCTACTTTCCAAGCCTCAATGGTCTCTTGTTAGGCACAGGATAAAATTCAGATTTTTCTCCTGTTGTACAAACTGGCCAGGTCAGACCCTGCGAACACACTGCCTACTCGGGATTCCTGCACACACCGCGCTGTTTCCCGTGCACCTTCCTTTCCTTTCTTCTTGAATTCCCTTCCAATTTCCTCCCCGTGAGATTCAGTCTAGACAGCACATTTTCTTCCTGACACCTTCTACCTGTATCCTTACGGTCATACAAAACCTCCTCTGTGTTCCCATACTACTCATATTTGTACCTAGAAGCTATATTCAAAATATTGATTTATATAGCAGTGTACTGATTTATATAATAATGTAAATTATTATACCAATTGTAAATTACTATATTTATACATATGTGTGTAAACATATATACACACATATATACAAGCACACAGCACACAGATATATATAATTGCTTAATAAATGATGTAAGTGGTAGCACAAATAATACATAGTATAATGTATAAGGTTGTGAAAATACTATGCAACAGAATATATATGTATATATGCCTATGTTATATAAAAGTGCTTATTAGTGCTATGTTATAGTACAAATCACTCCTTAAATCACACTGATAATTTAAAAATCTTTTATTTTGGTGTAACCTTTATTCATAGCCACCTTTGTAAGATAAAGATTACCTGTCCTGGACCATGATTTCACACAGGGTACATATCAAACCTTTTTAATGACTTCACCCTTAAACTGGTTATTTATTAAGCCACTTATAGCCCTACTTGGTAGAAAATTGTTCTTAACTTCAATAATATTGTTCACAGTGCTAAATCTACTCAGCTTTTCCTGAACAAAAGCAATTCTATCCAAATTATTTCTAGGACTTACAAAATATATGGGACTCTTCTATATTCAATATCTCAATTTATAGATGAAGTCACAAAAATTATTTACTGGAATGCAAGGTTTAATTTGGTGGAACATAATACTTCAGGACCAATGAGAGTTGTAAACCAAGATCTTAGTTAACAATGTGAGCTCTTCTAGGTGTTTTGGGCTTGAATCCTGATTCTGCCAAAGTTTAAAATAATCTTTCTTTTTACCTATTAATCAATAGAGATTCATTTGATTTTTAACAATTGGTAAAGCCATTTTTCCAAATAAATGATGTTACTAAATGATGTGATAAAGTTAAAGTATCTGGAAATAAATCACTTTTTAAAAGATGGCCATCTTTAGGGGGGTCTCTGTTTTTTATCTTATTGTTTAAATACGCGCTGTAGGAACACATGGAGTGAATGTGGAAAAGACCATGTGTTCTAGTGTCTGTAGAATTATAGATACCAGGTAGCGTTTGATTTTGAGATTTCAGAGAAAGGATTGTCTTTTAAATAGAAGATTCCTAAAGTTTTAATGTATGTTTGATTATATCACAAGCTTATTATTGCATTCATGTATAGATAGTTTAATTCTTTATTTGCAGTATCTCATTTGACCCTCTTTTTCATACCTTCTGTGGGCACCACACTAGACCCCGAGTCACTGAATTATTCTAGCAATTTTCTAAGTCATCTCCCCTGTCCTGTCTCCCCAGCCCCAAATTCCTCCTGAACAAAGTGCTTCACAGAAGTTTCTGCATTTATAAGTTAATGAGAAGAACCTTGAATTTGAATGCAGAAAACTTGAGTTTAACTCTGAGTTTTGCCACTTATTAACTGAGTGACATCAGGGAAGTCCCTTCACCTCCCAAAGCTTTTGTTTCCTCATCTGTAAAAATGAAAACATAACTATAATGTAGCAGTCTCTCAGGAATGTCACAAGGACTGTAAGACACAAGAATGTGAACATATAATCTTGTGAATCTATAATGTGTACTTACTGTTACGGTTATATTTTTCCTTGGCATCATTTGTTTTCACCTGCTCAAAGCCTTCAATCTTCTTTCTTTGTCTACTGACTAGACTGTGCTATATATTTGTTATCTTAGCTTATGCATTTAAGGTCAGCCATTCTGTGGCCTCCATCAGTCTCTCCATTTTTATCTCCTTCAGTTTACCCATATTCTTCCTCAAATAGATTTCTCACCATTACACCCATCAGACTTATAATTTCACAAGTCATCACATATATTCTCTTTTTTAAAGTATAATTTTATATTTTTCCACCTGCTTTTAAAGCACCACTCATTCATTTCAAATTCTGTGAAACCCTGTCATATTTTTGCATCCATTTTTCCAAAGCAAGCTCTTCCTCCTCTGTATCTACACCAGTGGTTCTCAACTGAAGATGTTTGACAATGGCTGGAGACATTTTTGACTTACCAACTTGGAGAAAGGGGGTAGAAAGCTACTCGTATCTAGTGGGTAGAGAAGCCAGAGATGCTTCTAAACATTTCACAATGCACAGCCTCCAACAATAAAAAACTATAGGGACTAAAATGTCAACAATGCCACTGCTGAGAAACCTGGGTCTGCAGTATTTTCATAAAATTTATACTATTTGAAGTGTTGCAACATGTGATGGGATTTCTGGGATGCAGGTTTTTTTTTCTTCTAATCTATCAGTTTTCCTCATCTCTCATAGAAGCCATTTGGTACAACATGTTTAAATAAGGATGACTTCAAAATTTTAAAGAGCTCTGGCTAATCCAGAGCTCCCCATACACCAAGACTTCTATGAAGGGCCATGTATGGAGAAGCCTAATATATCTGATCATTTCTAGTTTCTAATAAAATATTTGATCTGCCCAAAAATCACATTAATGCACTCAGTTGGGTTTCTTTATATAGAAGGCAGTGTTTTTTTTTTAATAAAATAGTGCTGTGTAAATTTATATAATGACCCTATTAATTGGCCTAGACATTTATATTCAAGATTGATGGTGCTGTAGAGAGAATTCAGGACCTAGAGTTCAGAGCACGATATAAATCTTGTGTTGGCCATTTATTATCTGTAACTTCGGCCAATCCCTTAATTTTTCTAATATCCAGTTTTCCATGTATGGATAAGAATGCCTTTTTCATTCAGGAGAATTAATTTAACCTTAATCTGAGTTTAAATAATATAAATGAACATTTGTTTAAACTCTAAAGCCCTACATGAATATAAATTCTTACTTGAAATAATTGGTGCTTAGAGTTTTTGAGTTCCAAAGTTACATAGTAAATGAAGAGTTGATTTAAGCCAAAGTATAAACAAGAGGACAAATGAATTATTTTATTTTAAAATGGTTTATGGGAACATTAAGGAGATGTGACTCTTTTCTTCTTCCATATCTGCCTCACTGGGATGAAAGAGTCCCTAAGAAACCTAGAAAAGAACTCTTTACACATGGCTTGAATATTCCTTTTCTCACTTATAATAAAGACCTTTGCCAAGGTCTACTACCTTTTCTTTACTTCTGCTTTACTGTTTTCCTGTGATCCATCCCATTATCAGTTTGTGCAAAGTACTTTGCTATTTTCAATCAAAAATATATACATAAGCAAATTCTAATCAGCTTGCATCTGTGTATTCCCTCCCATAATCCAAGACCTTCACTGCACATCTTTGTGGTTCCATAACCTCAGTGCAGTATATTGTCAGCATAGACTTCTTCTGTATCTTCCTTCCCCATTCCTTTACCTCATCCCTACTTACACCTGGTTGGCTCACTAGTCATCTCTGCTCTTTTTCATTCTCCCAACACACACATGTGTACGCACACACACACTGGCACACATATGTGTATACACATATACAAAAATTTGAGTTAGATGCCCTTTTTATTTTTTCTTAAGGCTATGCACCTGGGTAAAGAGAGCTTATGCTATAAATGCTTGTAAATACCTTCATTTGGAGCCAAGACCACTGACTGGAATTAAGAGAAAGAGATACGTTGACTAACTGAAGCCAAAACTTTATAACAAGCGCTGCCTGAAATTAACTGAGCTGTCATGTGATGATAATCTTCCTGTCACTGGAAATATGCAAGTCAAGATCAAATAGCCATTGTTAAGGCTGTTAAAACTGGTTCTTACGTAGGGTAAGAGACTGGGCTCGATATTCTAAGTTCCTATGATTCAAGCTTCACCTAAGGAAATCACCTTTCAGATATATATGGTTACATCTTCCTCTTGAAAAATATGAATGTTTTCCTTGATAATATTGCCATTTTACTATCTGAAAGACTGTTACAGTGAGTTTTCATCAATGAGTTTTTCTTAAGGTTTTCTTTCTACACAAGTATATGTGTTTAATATAAGAGAACTAGCAAATGCAAAACCAAAAAAAACCCATAAATCATTATAATCTCACCTGTTAGGGAGAATTACAATTAGCATTTAGTGGTGTCTTTTTCTATGTCATGTGTTTTACCGAACAAAACATAATGTAACGTATACTCATTTAAAGCTTGCCTTTTCCATCTCATAGCATGTTTTGAACACTTTTGTAGATTAACAAAAATAGATCTACCATTTTTAATGATTGCTGTATGATTATATTCCATAGTTTATTTTATAAATTGCAGACATTTTTTTAAAAGTCTATATTTCTAAGAGGTGAACTGATAAATAACTCTAATCTACTTAGTCTTACTGACTATGACACCCTTACTCCATGGGTGAAAAGATATTTTTGGCCCCATCCATATGCTTTTTCCCCCCACTGTTAACTGATAGACTCAAGCTGCATCCTTGCCGCTTTTCAGAGTTCATGAGACCAAGACCCCCTTCACCATGCCTTCTCTTGTGTTGTTATTGGAAAGAAAGTGTGGTTTGTGATGATCTTTCGAACTTGAAATTCCTACCATGCTTATTCTGAGCATCTACTAGCTCAGAAGCCAATTTATATCCTACAGTGATAAGCTGTATATAAACAGCGTTTCTTTCATATTTGCTAATGGCTCTTACACTACTAGTCCTTCTCTCTCTTTCACCATAAAAAATTACACAAATACTTTTGAAAGATAATTCTGTAATATTTATTAAACAATTAGTTACCTTGGTTTTGAGTACAGGCATAATTACAAGATTTATGGTAGCAAGCAATTGGAGGGAAGAAATAGGAAACAACAGGTACTGAATACTTCCTATGTGACCAGCACTTCACCCATTCGACTCATTTGATTATTATAGCAGTAGTCAATGGTTTCTATTATCCATACTTTATTTAGGAAGAAATTAAGTCTCAAAGAATTAAAATACATTTCTCAGCATCACTGTATTCATTTCCTATTGCTGCTGTCACAAATTATCACAAAGTAGAGGGTGTAAAACAACACAAGTTTATTATCTTAAAGTGTGGATGTCAGAAGTCCAAAATGAATCTAATTAGCCTACACAGTCAAGGTATAGACAGAGTTGTGTTCATATGCAAGCTCTGGAAAAGAGTCTGTTTTCTTGCCTTTATCAGCTCTTAGAGGTGACTTGCATTTCTTGGCTCAAGGCCCCTTCCTCCAACTTCAAAGCTAGCAACATAGCATCTTTAAATCTTTCTCCAATGCTGACTTTCTGCCTCCTTCTTCCACTTAAAAAGACCCTTGTGATTATATTGGGCTCACCTACATAATCCAGGATAATCTTCCCATCTCAAGGCCAGTTGATTAACAATCTTAATTCCCTTTTGTCGTGTGAACCAACATATTCCAGGGTTTAGGATGTGAGCATCTTAGGGGAGCCATTATATCATCTTCCAGAGTCCATATGAGCCAACTGATAAGTCAGGTCTAGTTCTGTGCACCTGTTGGTGAAATTCAAAGGACGCAAGGCAGGTTCTTCTATGAAAAATATCTAACCCACTGCCTTTCCCAATACCTGAAATTCCATCAGTAGAAGTAGTTTCTTTGAGATTCGTATGCAAAAATCTTCAAAAATCCTCAAGTAAAATTCAGACATTATAGATCCTCAGAGGAAGATTTATCAACAGCGTATTGAGTACACAAGGAATATTTTGAGGGAAGAAGTCAGAAAAAAACATAGCAAAGCAGGTCATTGGAAGGGGAAGTGTAATGATGCCAATTTTCTTTCTAGCCTACTACATCATTTGGCCCAGAGCTAGTCTTAGTGGTAGTATTTCCCCCCAATTTAAGCATACAGGCATGTACCAACAGCATTGTAACTTTTCTTTGATGTATTTTCTGAATTATTAATCCTTATTTACTATTATCTTGTTGGTGCTTGACAGCTTAAAGAAAATCTATTGGCCAACTATCAACTAGAACAGAGGTGGAGGTTCGCCTGCAGAGATTGACACTAAATGTAGTCAGTTCAATTGGACAAATTTCCATTGACTTCTTCGTGTCTGCTAGCTGCATAGCTTAAAGCTAGTGAGCTTATACATGTGCCAGCAAATTCTAATTGAGTCTCTCATTCTGGGTAGATTCTGACATCCAAAAGCCTGGGTTTACAAATTCAGAACAGAGGGATCTAAATGATCTGAAAAAAAAGAACATAAAGTCTGAATCGCATCCTTATAAATTAAGATGCCGGGCAGGGGTTCTGAGAGCCTGGGCTGGACCAGGGCAAGGGCAGATTTCTGGCCCACAGTGAAGGGGTAGAAAGCTAAGCTCCTCAGTCCAAGGAAGTTGCCAATTGAAGATGCTGAGAAGTGTTTTGCAAATGCTTTATGAAGCAAAATGGCACAAAGACACTAAAGAAACCAAGACGGTAACCAAATTCAAAAGGTAGGGAAATGACAATCTAGGCAGGATGGATCCTCTTGACCTCACTGCGGGGAGGAGGGAGATGTCAGGGTTTCCAGAGGGCTGGAGTCCAAAAGAAGGAGTCCTATTTCTAAGAGGTATTTTTACTGTCCTCAATATGGGTCCTATACTGTTCAGTATCTCATCAGACGTGGAAGTAGATGGAGATATTTCTGAGCATGATTTTTGATGAAAAGAGGCAGTATGAAGATTGAAGTAATCGTGTGCTTGGTAGGTCCAGAAGAAAAAAATTCTTGTCGATATAAACTGACAAGGAGAGTAGTGGAGAAAAGAGGTGGGATCAGGGATGGCGAGGGGGAGCCACATCCAGCAGAGAGGCAGCCTTGGGTGAGGACAGCAGACCAGAAGGAAAACAGGGATGGCAGAGGCGGCCACCAGCGAGAGGGAGAAGCAACACCGCCCAAGTAACTCTGTAGTCAGTACATTTGTTATGTGACGGTGGCAAGCTGATTCTTCACGTAGAACAATCCCATAACCTGTCCCAGACCAAAGCTGGGTGTATCAGTAATGCTGTCTGCTGACACCGATCCAAAAGGCAGGGTGATGATGAGTTTATGAGAAAGAGTGGTTGGCTAGGCTGTGTCTACTCAAGGGATAAAATATCAACCACTTATAAAGCTGCATGGAAAACAGCGCTAGCTGTTTCATATCTCTTATTTCTGAGGCTAGTCTAGTCCCTTAAAAAATGTTTTAGCACTGATGAATCCACTCATCTTGGTGAAATTTGCCAAATTTTATTTTGACAACATTAAATTAAGAAATATTTACTCTTGCATTTTAGTGGAATAAATATAGGCTCATTATCTTCTGATGGTATCCAAATCTAATAGTGCCGGAAATTAAACTCCTGGTAATACAAAGTTTGAAGATGGTGACAGTTCCCATCCTCCCTGTGTATACTACCTACTACTTAGAATAAGTTCTCACCCCTGGTCAGGTATCAGAATCACCTGGACAGTTTTTAAAAATCCCAAAGCCCAAGACAGTCATAAGAATCTGAATCTCTCATGCCGGGACACCAGCATCAGTATTTTTTTAAACTTCCTCAAGTAATTTTAAATATGCAGCCAATATCGAGATATACTTGATTTAAGAGAATAAGTCCTCAATCCTGCCTGAACTTCTAACTTCTCTCTTTTTTGATTTAATTGATGAAGCCAAGTCTGTATTTTTTTTCTTTTTTAGTCTATATTTCTTGAAAAGTGGTTCTCAAATTTTAACATGTGTCAAAATAACTCAGAGGACTTGTTACAACACAGATTGTTGGGCCTCACCCACAGTATCTGATTCAGTAGGTCTCGGGCGGGGCTCATGTGATGCCAATGCTATAGATATTGGAGGCACATTTCCATAACCACTGTTCCAACAAGAAGGTGTAAAGATAATTGGGTAGATTTTATATCTGGTAACATTTTTTAAATCCCACTCCCTGTCTGCCTAACCTTAGAGATTCAATCTATGGCCCAGAGTTAATATCAAACACCAGAGTTTAAGTACTATATATCATTCGTTTCTGAAAAGCCGTTGAAGAGTTTTGCAGAAAATTCTGGCTCGAAGTGTTGAATATTTAAACTTTGATGTGTTTGTAACCTAGCTGGATGGAGATGCCCATGGGAGGATGTCTCAGTCAATTTTTTTTATTCCTCTTAACACGTGTTAACACATGCACCATTTTTTCATTTTGTGAAATATGGTAAGAATTAAATACAAAATTGAGAGTATTTGTATTCTTTACCCTGCCCCTGCTTATACAAAGAAAGTTTCTTTTGTTAGCTAAACCAGCAACAGAGTTTTTGGTAAACTGGGGAAGGGTGGGGAGCAAGGACTCTTGGTTGAAAAATATGTGGAAGGATTTCTAAGATCCTTGCTGTGTGTGGGCTGTGATGCAATTGTGCCTTCACGGTCTCCATAAGAGAACTTCAATAATTGCTTATAGTTATTGAGCTCTTTCCATACCTATTCCTTCAACCAGGGTTCCAGTAGAGAATTAGTGTCTAATGCCCTAAAGCATCCATTGTGTGAAATGAATTTGCTTCGTGACCGTGCATCTAGAATGGTACTAGCTATGTACCGTTGAGCAAATAATCTCTGAAACCATTTCCTGAAGGGCTGGAATCTAGGCCCTGCTCCAAGTGCTTTGTGGATTGCAGCTTATTTAATTCTCACAACTATTCTAAGAGGAGACTCTACTATATATCTCCATTTTTACAGGTTAGGAGACTGAGGCACAACTAAGTAACTTAGTCAAGGTCATACAGTGAGGATCAGAGGACAGATGCAAGCCAAGTGTAGTCTGACCCTAGAACCCAGTTTCTTATTCTCTCTGCTACTCTGGGTTCAATTCAAATGTTTCTGGAGTTACACTTGGGTTTCCTTTAGATTTACTCACTTGCTGAGTCAGGTGACCCAGTACATCTGTGCCCCAGGATGGTCCCTTGGATTGCAACTCCTTCTATCCTACATGTTTTATTGTATCTCTGACTAGCTGGCGTGGCAGAGGAAGGTACAAGAAGAATGGGCCCCAGATGGAAAGTCGGCCCTCAGTATAGCAGGCAACTAAACTTGGCTTAAAGTCTGCCATGAGCCTCATGCATTTTCTCACACTTCATCCCCATTAGTACATTCTGAGATAAAATATTTTATAGTTTGAAGACACAGAGACTCAAAAAAATATAGTCACTTAACCAAGATTCCAGAGCCAGCATATGACAAAGTTAGAAATCACACCAGGGATGTGGTATTGAATTCCAGAGCCCAAAATTTAGATGTGTTTATCACTATCATTTGTAACATATCATTTCAAGAACTAAAAGTTTTAAAGCAATTTTTATGTAAACAACAAATTATCCTTATATTAGCATCATTGTTCATTGGTGTCAACTAGGACTCTTTCTACTGAAAGTTATCAAAAACATGAAATTTGTTCACACAAAAATAAATTGATTTGACACTGAGGAGGCTGATTTCAAGGGTGGTTAGAACCAGTGTCATGAGAACCTGAGATCTTTCTGTTTCTGGGTTTGGCTCAGCTCACTGTGATTTGTTGGCCTCATTCTCCAGGGCAGTAAGTGGCCAGAAGGCCGTAGCACCCCAGCCTCCAGCCACGTCAAGTCCAGTGGGAAGAGCCAGCTTTTCATTGCAGTAGCTCTCACAGAAATCTGAGATTTACTTTAATTGTACCAGCTAAGATCATATTTCCACCCATGAACCAGAAAGTTCTTTGACAGACAGACCTGGGTGACAGGATCTATACATGTAGCCAGGAATATTGCAGGGGGGAAAGGAAATATGTCTTGGAATGGAAAATTTTAACTGTACATTATGTTTGCTTTGAAACATACCTCTTAGGGAAGGAAAGAAAGGGATATGTTATATAAACCATTCTTTCTTTCCATTGTTTTTGTTTCCTCCACTACTAAAGATTACGGCTGTGGGGAGCTTAAACAATGAAATTGCAGCCTCCCTCCTCCCAGTAGCCTTTCCCGTTGCCCAAACTGTTCACATGTGATATTTTAGCATAGACATATGATTGTGGGTGGAGGAAATAAAAAATATTTACCCATTATGCATATAATGAACTTACAGCTGTTGCTGCACCTTAATTTGGAATCTGATAGATGTTTCTAAAAGAGTTAAGTGGTAGTTCACTTAATCGGTAAAACTTCTGCCAAGTTGCTAGGTATTTTAATTAAAATGGTTGAAATGAAAGGTGGTGATTGTCAGGTTTGACAAAGTAAGATTCTTTATTGACTTTAATTAAGGTGCAAAGAAAGTATTGTTTTAACTCCCCAAAGCTTATTGGATGTTAGTTTTTATGCCTTTGGTACAATTGCAGCTGCACTCAACCAAAAATTTTCACCTAATGCAACAGAACACCTTCAAGTCATAGGTATTTAGGTTTTAAATTTGAATCTAGCATGTATAAATCTTTACTATTTCATCTATATAAGTAATTTTAAAAGAATCTCTCTGAATATGATACTGTTTTATTCATTTATTTAACATGGTGTAAAAATACAGATTAACATTCTGCTCTTCAAGTGTATTTCAAAATTTTTCTTGTATAGATGAAAGAGTACAAGCTACAGGAGGGCAGAGATCATATTTGTTCACCATTTTATCTAGCACCTAGCATAGCAATTGGCACAAAGTAGGTTCTCAATAAACATCTAGTGAATAAATGAATGAATATACATGAAGTGTATCACAATGGCAGCAATCATCTATGCAACGTGTTGCCGTCTCCTCTTGCTTCATTCACTGTGGAGCTTATCAATAGCTTGCTTTCTTCAGCTTTGTCTTTCGCTTCTGGCAATAACATTTCATAATTTTATTACATATTTTAGTAATGGCAAAAATAAAACAGATCAAAATTATACAATTAATTTCATTTTTCCTCGATTATGATTACAAGTTCATCCAAGCTTGTTATGTGCACGTGGCTTGGGTGGCTGTCACTCACACAACAGTAACATTGCCAGGACTTTCAGGTAAGTCATATTTAACCTCACAAACACATATTGGCCCTGGATTGGCCCATTGCTTGGGTGAAGAATGTAAGGCAAGTAGAGGTTTATTATATGTTTAGATCCCTGCAGTCAACTAATGGTACAGTCAGGACTAGGATCTTTGGATAAGCTTCACCCTGGTGAAATTAAAAGAATGCAGAGTACTGTAAGTGTGTGTATGTGTGTGTGTGTGTGTGTGTGTGTGTATATGTGTGTATATATATATATATATATTTCTACCTAGTGGTTTTCTGAGTCTCTGATAAGATCCTCAGGTCATCTGTTCTCATTGGCAGGACTGCCAGTGTTACCATTTTTTACCAAGCAGGATTAAAACTAGACAACTAAGTACACAATGAGTGTGAGATTTGGTCTTCTCTGTTCGAGTTATTCAGAGGGTCACATAACAGAAAACAAAGGCTTTGTGTTTGAGAAGAAACATCCAATAGGGCTCCCCCCACTATTATTTCTATGAGTATATTCTAGAAAACACCAGGCTCATGAGATAGTCCAAGAAGAAAGAGTTTCATAGCAAAATGTTTGCGAAATGCCACCCACTTCATCCCCCTTCAAGAGGGTCAATAGTGAGAGAGTCCTAGAGAAAAGAAACCCCTAACTCAGCATTTTCCATACTCATTTGATCGCAGACATTTTCTTTTCAAGTAACACCAACTAGTATCCTATGGGACTTGTCTTCCAAAGAACACAGCTCATGATGGACACTATTAGATAGAATGAAGACTTGTTTTGTGGGCATATGATACTTTTCTTTTGTTGAATTATTTTATATATGAGATAATATCAATAAGAACTTATTATATGTCATTCTTGAAATATAATGCCGCATTGCTGTCCATAAAGAATGTGACTTTGTAATAGCCTCAGGGGTATATTATTAATAGTATGTGATTTTCATTATTATCACCAGGATTGTGATTTTTAAAATTTATTTTAATAATTATCACCAAATTCTTCACCTAACTAGAAATCTGTGCTGATTTTATTTCTGGCATCTTTAGTCTTACTGAAAGGTTGGAATTCAACTCTCACTCAACTTTCTCTACTTAAGAATACTTCTTTAAAGACCTGATAATCATTTGTGATGAATTACAACTAACATGACACGTGCGATACACGTATTGAGGCTTTCTTTAGACTTTGCATAAGCATTAAATGTGGGCTCTCTCATACCTACAAGTTCAACATTTGTGATCAAACTATAGTAGATAAGTTCTTTTCAAAGGTATGTGATTAGAGTGTTTAAATTTGTATTTCATATAAGGAGTTAGTGACATCTATCATCAGGAGAAATGGTAGTCTTATCTGTGGTCTGGCAATAAATATGAAGTATCTTTATGCTGTTTAACTATGGTTTTATTCAGATTTGTTAAGAAATGAAACAGAGACAACAGTCAAAATAAAGCTACACTCCATGAAGTGGATAAATAATTAGAGCAATTCTTCATTTGAGGAGTAGTTTCTCTGTATAATTATTAGGGTAGTTGTTAAGGAGTGCCTGAGGGGAGGGAACCCGTGATGGTCAAGGACTTAGAAACAGTATTAGAACACTGCCTTTGCTTAGTGTTAAATAAACAAAGATTCCATTGTCGCACACATCTAGTAGCCCTGGGTCTAGTTGCAACGTGAAGAGGTCTTTTCTGTAACTGGAATTTTCTTATTTTCCGTTGGACTGTGCCAGTATGCTTATAGTACATTTGTTTAAAAAAAGGATGAGGGTGGATTTGTTAAACATTTAACTACTTTATAAATGATATTTCTTTTTGTTTATAAAGTGATTCTGTCTGTTAACCATCATTCAGAGGTAAAAATGCAAACGGAATCTGAGAACTTAACATATGGACTATGTACGGGGAAGGCGAACATGGCACCTTGGCAATGACTTAAGGACCTGCGTGCTGGATAGAGGGATCTCTGTGAGCTTTGCTGTTCTATCAGTGTGAATCGGTATCCCATTCCGGGAGAAAGGAATGCTGGATTGCTGGAGATGCTCATTAAGACTTGGCACTTTCTTGGAAAGACTTGCAAGAAGAAAGGGAAAGAATTATATCAGACCTCATCCTCAGTCAGCTCACCCTCACTCCCCAGCCTCCCCCAAACCTATTATTTGCACCTATGTGTTTTGAGATGTGTTTGTAACTTTATTCTTACAAGACTAAAATGCTGTTATTGAAGTGTGATTTGTCATTTAGACAAGGCTCATTGCCTTCATTTTATAGGTGCAGATAAGATGGAACAGCCAGAAATAATATTGTTTGTACATTAAAGGAGAGAAGGTTCAAAGACATTATTTGTCAAGTTTTTGAAGTGTAAAACTTTGCTCAAATATGCCAAAGTAGGTATAAGAATATTCTTATGCAATTAAGTTTTCTGAAAGCTTTTATTTACCGCAGTTCTCACCTATGTTTTCACGGAGAAATGTTAGTGCTCCGATGGATATTGTCTCAACTGAAGAATCCATAATTTTCTTTTTTGAACTTAAACCCAAAAACAAGGTTAATGCTCAGTATTCAATTTCAGTCTGTTTTTTTTTAATTTAGCCTGCCATTTTTTATGACAGTGCTCCATTCAAAACTTTTTATCTGAGAATTTTCCCATCCATTCAACATTTTATATCTGAGAATTGCCATAAGGGTGGCAAGAAAAGTACTTAAAAAAGACTTTGAGAAGTCTGTGTGAACTTCTAGAAAATATATCCTGTGGGGGAAAAAGATGAATAATAACTGCTTAACTGACTTTATTTTACTTAGTAACTACTTTATATATTAAATCAAGGAAACCACAATGGCCAAAACATAAGTAAATGATTAAAGATTATTCTTAGATAAATTATGTTTAAAATGGTATATAGCAGTCACTTGGGGGTGCTTGAAATTATAAGATGCCAGTGAAAAGTGGTCAAGAAATTAGTCTGTTGAATGCATTAGCTTGACAAATGGGCCTTTTATTTTATTATCTGAAGGAAATGGATGGACAATATAGTTTATTGTATAAACTGTATACATATATAGACAGGGTGCTTTTGAGAGAGAAAGGGGGACATTAGCCATTCTGGATATGAAGACAATTGACATAAACTGGGACAGTCTGGACAAGTAAAAAAGATAGGTCAATCTGCAGGTTATGGATTTTCACAAGAGTAAACTCTTCATTACCTACATTTCATTATTATTTATTGTGTTCAAGATGCCCATGATTATACAGCATTTGATTCCTGGTATAAAACAGATGATTCTGAATTTTCATCTTTAGGTGTATCATGTAGAGCTTTGAAATGTTAGAATATTTCATCCCACCAGTTACTTCATCTTCAGTTAAACTGGTAATTTCAAGAGAAATGTGGAATATAGGAGTGTGCCGTATCCCTTTACATTTGGAAAAATGTAATACTAGACATGTAAAGTTGAAACTTCCTAAAAATCCTCTTAAAAGTATATAACTAGATTTGACAAAATTTCATGTCTTAGTAGTTCTTTAAAGTTGAAATCTTAAATATTATTCACTCTGGGGATTTCTAATGTTAAGACTGCATGTAGATCAGAGCTCGTCAGTTCTGATTCCATGTCAGATCTTGTGAAATTCCTAATTGGACTTCGCTAATATATGGATGTTGCTAATTGAACAGAATTTTCTACTAATAGTAAAATGTCATGGCTGTGTACTCATTAAAATCTGTGATTTATGTTTACTTAATAAGCTACTTTAGTTATGACAGCCATTATTTTCAAAATGCATTATACTATATATCAATTCAACAAGTGTCTGCTGAGTGCTTGCTCTGCATAGGCCGTATGCTAGGCTCTACATGTGATTCAAAGATTAGCAAGACAAGAAGCAGTGGGGAAATGAGAGAAAGAGTGACATTGGAGTCATAACGGACTTCAAATTCCATTATTTCATGTGTGGTGTCCCCAGCTGTGCAGTCCTTCTAAACGTCACTGAAGCTCACAGAAGAAGGTAATGAAAATGAAGTTCTGGGAGTAAGCAACATCCTAACAAGAGTAGGAAGGGGAGTTAAGAAATTAAGAAAATCTCAGTAAAGATTCAGTACTGCCACATCATGGGTCTGTAGAAAACACTGTCACACATAGTGTTGGGAACCTCCAGCAGAGCTTAGGATCCTGGGGGTGGGAGGTCACACTGGCTTGGTAAATAGTGAAGTATTTTACTGTATTATTGGGATACTGTTTCAGTAACTGACGATGATTAAAGAATTGTTAGGGGTGCAAGTGATGCCAGGAGAAGATCTTTGACATGAACAATAGGAAGTAGGCTTCATTGTGGAGGTTTCGTTGTTGTTGTTCTTTAGTTACTTAGAGGATGTCCGCTGATGATGGTGAGAGGGAAACTACAAGCAGCTGCTAGAGACATCAAGTAAAGAGGAAGTGTGGTTTGAAGGTCTGGCTAAAATGTAGCATTCAAAGAGGGAAAAAGTTTTCAAGAGACAGTGATGATTGAACAGCCAAAACAATCTTAAGCAAAAAGAACAAATCTGGAGGCATCATATTACCAGACTTCAAACTACACTGTAAGGCCACAGTAACTGAAACAGCATGGTATTGGCACAAAAATAGAGACATAGACCAATGAACAGAACAGAAAATCCAGATATAAAACCAACTACATACAGCCAACTGATCTTTGACAAAGCAGACAACAATATAAACTGGGGAAAACAAGTCCTAGTCAATAAATGGTGCTGGGAAAATTGAATAGCCACAAGCAGAAGAATGAAACAGGATCCATATTTCTCACCATCCCCAAAAATTAATGCAAGATGGATAAAAGACTTAAACCTAAGGCATGTAATCTTAAGAATTCTAGAAGAAAATATTGGGAAAACTCTTCTAGATATTGGCCTAGGCAAAGAATTTATGAAGAAGACCCCAATAGCAATCACAACAATAACAAAAATAAATAAGTGGGACTTGATTTAATTAAAAAGCCCATGTACAGCTAAGGAAATAATCAATAGAGCAAATAGACAACTTACAGAATGGGAGAAAATATTCACAAGCTATACATCTGATAAAGGACTAATAACCAGAATCTACAAAGAACTCAAGAAGATCAGCAAGGAAAAAACAAACAACCTCATTAAAAAGTGGGCAGAAGACATGAACAGAATATTTTCAAAAGAAGATAGACAAATGGCCAATAAACATATGAAAAAATGCGCAATGTCACTAATCATCAGGGAAATGCAAATTAAAACCACAATGAGATATCACCTTACCCCAGTTAGAATGGCTCTTATTAAAGTCCAAAAACAATAGATGCTGGTATGGATGAAGAGAGAAAGGAACATTTATATACTCTTGGTGGGACTGCAAATTAGTACATCCTCTATGGAAAACAGTATGGAGATTCCTCAAAGAACTAAAAGTGGACCTACCATTCATTCCAGCAATCCCACTACTATTTACCCAAAGGAAAAGAAGCCATTTTATCAAAAAGACACCTGAATGTTTATTGCAGCACGATTCACAATTGCAAAGATATGGAATCAACCCAAGTGCCCATCAATTCATGAGTGGATTAACAAAATGTGGTATATGTATGCCATGGAATACTAATTAGCCACGAAAAAGGGTCAATTAATGCTTTTTGCAACAGTTTGGATGGAACTGGAGACCATTATCCTAAGCAGGGTGTCAAAAAAATGGAAAAACAAGCACCGCATGTACTCACCATTAAATTGGAACTAACCAATGAACGTACATGTGCACAGAGGGAAGTAAAACTCAGTGGAAGTCAAGCAGGGTGGAGGGGGGAGAAAAGGATAGACAAAAACCTACCTTATGGGTACAATGAACATTATCTGGGTGATGGGCACACTTATAACCCTGACTCAAGCATTACAAAAGCAATCCGTGTAATCAAAAACATTTGTACCCCTGAAATATTTTGAAATTAGAAAAAAGAAGGAAAAAAGATGGTGATGAAACCACCAGTTTTTAAGAGGCATTGAGGAGTAAGAAATAGACCAGTACCTACTCCTCATCTTGTGGGGAGTTCATGGTAGGAACAGAGCAACCTCTGTTGGAGAAGACTTTGGTGGCAGTGGTTTTTTCTAATAATGGGATGATTCAATGTAAACAAAGAAGTGAAGGACCGTAATAAATATGTCAAGTGCCTATAAGTATTTGCCTATAATTAAATAGAGATGAAAAGAGCGCAGTGTTTCCTGATGATACTTACCCTTACTATCTACAATAAACTGACATTTTCTATTCTATTCCTTTTGTTAAAATGTTGGTTGCAACCCAGCCACTAAAATGATTTCACTAACCACTAATGGAATGTGTTAGCAAAACATTACACTAGAGGATTTAAGGTTTTGTAATAAAAAAGAGTTTTCGATCTTTAATCCATACATATCTACAGCAAGCATTATGTTTGAAACAGAGACATAATAATATTTTTCAGTTCAGATGTCTTTCCTTTGTCTTACTGTTTTAAAAACTTATCCAAAAAATATTGAGCAAAATATTGCTGATATTAATTTTATGGAAACATAAGCTGCCTGCATTTGACAAAATATCTCATATGGAACTAACTTTAAGCTCTATTAATGACAAATATTACTCTTCTAGTCTGACGCCACAAAAAGTGGTTCCCCTAAACAAACATTTAGGAAGTCCAATAAATAGATTAAGTTAACGAAAGAAAAGCAATCATTTATACTGTAAACTAGATCACCTTGTGATTAACTCTTATGTTCTTATAAAACAATAATTTCATTTGGACAAACTAAATACAATGAACCAGTTGTAAAGAGGTTTTTGATTTGTAAAAAAATAGAATGTGTTACCCTACATCTTTTTTTTTTTTTTTTGATAATCACATATGTGTACTAGGATTTATATGCTCAACATATGTTTTTGAGCCTGGCCAGAGGCATGGGGGAATCTGAGAAAGGAAAGGCCTCAGTGAATCTTTAGGAAGAAGTGTATATTTTTCTTTTTCAGCTATGAAGTGCTTTATCTATACCTAGTTAAAAGATGTTTTTCCTTAATCCTGGAGACTTTTTGTGATTAAAGGATTGTTTGTACGTATTGTGCAGTAGTAGTTCTCAGACTTTTTAGACCTAGAACTCCTTTTCACTCTTAAAAAATTATAGAGGACCTCGGAGAGCTTCTGTTTGGAGTGTATCTATCGATGTATATAGCATGACTTAAGCTGAGAAAACTTTAAAGTATTCATTAAGTCATTTAAATACAATAATAATGATAAATTCATAACATATTAAATAACATTTTGATTTGCAGTAACTGTACGTTCCTAAATAAAATCTTAGTGAAAAATGCATGGCAGGGCTGTATATTTTAGGAAATATCCTTAATGTTTGGCTTAATAGAAGACAGCTGGATTCTCATAGCTGATCCTACATTCGCTCTGTGGTGACATGTCATTTTGGTTGACATACATTAAGAAAACCCAGCCTCACTGCACTTTCCATTTTACAAAGAATTCCATCTTCATGTTACATCTGGTTATTAGAAATTGAGGTTCACTCTCGTGTATAGAGTGTTAAAATTATCCCAATTTACAACAGTCCTCATATCCCAAATTATAAATGTGTGCCTTAGTTTAGCAATTATGTGGTTGAATTTAGATAAAGAGCCCTATGACAGCAACATACACATCCAGTAATGTCTATGTTTAAAAGTGAAGTTCACTAAAGGAAGGAATTATCTGCTCTCTTTTGATGGTTCTCTCTGATTATATCTGTGAAAAAGATAACCACTTCTTTGTCATTTTGGTCTCAGTTTTTATGCTAGTAAAAAAAAAATTCATTTATCAAAATAGTAATTACTTGTCATCATCACAGTGGGAAATTACAGCAAGAGCTTTTTAAAAAATGCTTACTCAGGAACTACTTAGGAGAACTTAAATAGTTGTTGCTGAAAAGCTTAGCATATGATAATGGAGCCCAAAAATGCTTTGGTTAGTCAGAGAATGGAGTGGTTTTTCAAGGAGACCCAGAAGCTGAGCTTCAGTTATCTGAAGTGCTGCCCCAGGCAGGTGGAGGGTTGTGAGCAGCTGCGTGATTAGATAATAATAGCTGTGTCTCCTGCCTCCCTATCTGATAAGCCATCTCCACCTATGTTTCCAGGCGATTGGAGTAGGAGTGAGTGGGAGTTAGTTCACCTGACCCCTGGCAGACACAGAGGTGCTGCTGGTGTAAAAGCTGGCACCCCCACTTCTCCAGGAAACAGAGGAGGAGCAGGCAGTGGCAGAATGGGGGCAGAGGGGACATGCTTGTCCAGGAGGGAGGCTGTGCGGGACAGGGCTCCCTTTGCTGTGTTAAACTACTTCATTCTGTCCTAACCACCCCGGGCGCTACTGGCTCAGTAAGTCCTAGACTAGATTGCACTGTTTATTCAGTCAAGCTTTTCTTTGCCTCAGAGGTTCACTTAATGATACAAGATATCTCAAACCTTGAAAGATAATTTTTAACTAGGAAGTAACCTATTTATAAGAATGATTTTTAGCAAGTGTGGTTCTAACTGGCATGGGTTTTCTGGCCTTAGGGAGCTACACAATTGTTTCGAGAGGAAACAAAGGGGTCTAAAAGCAGACGATTGGAAATTGGGGTTGAGAGACGGATATGTTAAGGGAACTTGTTTAGAAGCATCGTGATTTTATTAAACGGTGTATCATCAAAATCTCTCTGTAACCAGGGAACAGGCATTGGTTTTTAAAAAGCTAGAGAAAAAGCACTTATACTTTATTGCAAGATTTTATGTGTTTTTCAACATGTGAAACCTTTTTGATGGTTTGTAACAAAATCTTTACATTTTCACATGTGCACACACACTCTCAAATGTTTATTTTAAACAGTATTTTTTTCTCTCTCACTGTCAGGTGTGCAACATTATATTATATAGCAAGACTGTTTTGAGCATGAGAATATGGAAGAGGTAGCCTCACAGATTCCTGGTTAAAAGTCATGTATTAGGAAAATAAAGCAAAGAATTAGTGGATATTCCTAGTTTAAATAATAATGACAATTGTCATGTAAAGAAAATTTGTATTGATACTAAAAACTAAACATTTCCCTTTGATGGACATTCCATTAACCAGTAGATAATGCTAACTTTTACTAGAAGATATACAGATATGTAATTTACATACAAACTCTTTATTCCTGTTCCTGCTTTCTTAATTTTTTTCATTTCTGTTTCCTCTCTTACAGCCTACTGGTGTCTGCATTTGGTAGTCTGTCTGGCTCAAATGTCCTTCCTCCCTTCCCATACTTAAAGTAAATCCTCCTTGTCTTAAATTTTAAGACTCAGCATCAGTGTGGAAATGGTTTCCTCTTAGAAACCGTTGCTGGCTAACAGGAAGCAATTTCTTTTTGCTCCCCTACCCACCAGCATCCTGTGAGTGTGTGTGTCACGTGTGGGGATTTCAGTAGTTGCTATTCCTGTCTGTCTCCCCTTGGGGGAATATGTCTCCTTCATCTTTGTATCCTCCACCCCTAAACAGCCCCTCGAACCTTGTACATTTTCCAAAGTTTGTTGAATAAATGAATAAGCCAATTAATGGATTTAGCTTTTGAACAATCGGGAACCCAAGAAGGTCTCTAAACTGTTGTTATTTTAATGCTATATGGATGGAATGCACATGTTTTTATTACATAGACTCTTTTAATTAAAAATAGCATCCAAGACATCTGAAGGAAATAATAAAACAATGTGAGCATATTTCTCTGTAATATCTATGGCACAGTGCATGTTGCTAGAGATTATCTAGCATACATAATACTATAGGAAAACTTTGTTTTGGCCTGTGGCGTATACACCAGTTCTAAACTATAATTTGAAAGTTAGAACTAATAGTTAATTAAAACTAAAATGCTCAAGAATTTTATGAGAAAATAGGATACAGCAGTGAAGATCAGTGCTTGGTATGTGATAGATGCTCACTAAATATTTATTAGAGTTGAATGGGGGCTTGAGAGACTGCATCGTGTTTCTGGACCAGTAGACGGTTTGATATGATTTAAGTGAAGGATTGGTGTGGAGGTACCAAGGGGAACGAGATTGGGAAAGTAAGGAGACATCAAATCATGTGGGTTCTGGCATGTTGTTCCAAGGTTTTAGATTTTATCCTCACGTCAATAGCGTTTTTGAATGGAACGGATATGATTTATGCTGGCATTTTAGGAAGATTATTGGGGAGCCCAGTGCAGTGTGGCCGGAAGGGGAGGAGAAGATGAAATGAGAGGCAGGCACACCAGGTAGAGAGCCACTGTGAAAGATGATGTGGGGCTGAAATAAGGACATTGCTGCGGCAAAGCAAAGGGGATGAACTCTAGAGATGCTCAGGTCTTGGTGGCTTATTAGACATCGAGGTCGGTGAATGAGGGAAGCTGGTCTCTCCTCGTGTTCTGCTTTGATAACTCAGAGGAAGAAAGCGCTATTTTCTACAATATGGAACATGAAGAGAAGCAGCTTTGCAGGAAAAAATAATAAAGCGGTCAGCTTTGGCCATACGACTTGAGTTCCAGGTGCTTGCGAGGCACCTAGGCAGACGTGCGCAATGGAAAGTGGATGATCTTGGTCTAGAGGTGAGAAAAACGGTTTGTATGAGTCTACTGATTTTAGAGTAACCTATGTATCAGTACAAGAGGGAGCTGGGGCCATGAGAATGGAGTAAGTTCAGTCAGACTCGGAGTATAAGACCAGCAGGTTGCTGAGCACGGAACACTAGCAGTCAGCAGTGGCAAAGGGGTCCCCTGAGAAAGAGAAGCCCGTGGTGCAAAGTGAAGTAAGACATCCAGAAAGCCCAGTGCAAAAGCAAAAGAGGGTGAGGTCACACTGTTAGCATCTTCAGTTCTGGGGTGAGGCAGACATGGTTTTGAACTTCATTTTCAGAAGTACTAGCTGTATCACTCCAGGCTTAGTTTTCTGATTTGAAGATGGGTGTGATGGCAGTCTGTCTCACAGTATTTATGTGAGGATTAAGTAATATCCTACACGTAGGGCACCTGGCAGTGTCCAGCCCACATTGTACACAGTAAGTGCACAATAACTGCTGTTGGTGGGGGAAGTATCAAGAGTAATAGAAATGGTAGAGTAGCAATATTAATATTAATAGTAGCTACAATGATTATCATCACTATTTTATCATTATTAATACAGTCTCAAAAATAATAGAATATAATTTTTAAAATTGACCAATATTGGGAAAAGATAAAGGAAGAAAAGCATTAAAAACTGCCAAATGGATTGAACAACTTATTTTTGCTTTGTGGCCTGGATAAACACAATTTTAATGGGATGAGAAGACCTACTACCCTATGGATAAAGTACTGATGAAAGGGGAAGGAACTGGGATTAATTCTGTAGAATCTTCTTTTGGCTTCAATGGGAAGGAGAAAAATAGGGCAACAATTGAGTGTTGTGTCTTCAGCCTAGTGTTTCTGCTCTGTTCCAAACTGGCTCTTCATGAAGCCAAATTATTCCCACCTGTAGCTGCCTTCTTTTGCCCACACCGTTTCCCTTCCTAGAAAGCCCAAGCCCACTCTGATCATCCTTCTCTCTAAGACTCAACCAAACTGCCAACTTCTCCAGGAAGGCCTCTCTCAACACCCCCCACCCACCCTTCGCTGGCTCCTCTGTGTTCACTCCTTTAGCCCTGTGCTGTCCTCATGTCACCTACCGACAGCCTTAATGCTGGTCATCTATTTCCCAGGGAGTTTCTACCCAAGTCTCTAAGAGCAGAGATTCCTTTCCACATCTTATTTGGTTATATAATGCATAACTGGAACTTACTTTATTGATAAAGTAGTTATAACATATTACTACATAATTTAAAGTTGCTTTTTTCAGTAATATAGAAAATGTGTTATTGATATCAGAACCTCACATTTACATAGGTAGCTAAGGCCTGAGAACCTCCAGAGAACGGCATTGTCTACTGATAAACCAGCAAAATTTTATCCTTCAGTTTAGAGAGGCTTGTGTTTAAGTTTCTTTAAGATAACAAGGTGGATCACAGTTCTTCAATTGTTCCTTCTTTAACTTAACCACTTGAATCTGTATGGCCATTCAAAGCCAAAAATGCATATTTTTACAAAAACTTTTCACTTTGTTTTATAATCTCTAAGGAAACTTTCAGTTATGAGTTATAGTAATCTATTTTAGGATGTACTCAATTAAGGTGTTTAAAAATTGCAATACAAGCAGTAGAATAAGGTTGCTCAAATATGTCAGCTATAGAGAAAAAACATTTAATATTACATCTCATTATATACTGTATTTTCATGTTTTAGAGCTATGTCACTTCAATTTATAAACATTAGAGACTTGTAGGGAAGGAACAAATGAGAGACTGAGAGTAAATTGATATTTTAAACACGCACATTTCAAAATGGGGCTTTAATAATGTCTGCACTATTAGGAGCTATAGTTTCTGAAATGAACTTGAAAATATATTAATTGGTTGAGATGGTTAATTGGAACCGATAGATGAATCTAATGATCATGTTGCTCTGTTTTCTTCTTCATTGCAAGAACAAAGGAGACAAAGAAAATTATAGTATCCTATTTGCAATCATTATTGTTCATAAGAAAAGGAATGGATCATTCTGTATTCTGCTCTCTGATAGCACCTGTCATGATGGAAAATTTGGTAGAGTGCTATTGGCCCTGTGGGCATCAATTAATGTTGATGATAATTAAAATTTTAATTGCAAATAGAAACACAGTGGTATGCTATCACTTTGAAAAATAATTGTGTTCTCGTATATTAAGGTTTTAGGAAACTTTTATTCATAGCATTAAATTGGAAGCTTGTCCCTTCATTAGTACTCCCTGTTTGAGGAAGACAGGAATCAGGACTTGACTTACAACTCTTGACTCCTTTTCTTCCTGAAGAGTGATGAGGAAGACAGTTCCTCTGGAAAGCGTAGAATAAGTTGCGTCATTCAACAGTGCAACTTCTGTGTACATACAGGTCACACACACACACACAAATCTTCCACGATAATAGTAAAGAATATATACTTTTGCTTTATACTCATTGACTCCAAATCCTTACCCAATAAGGTGTTTATCCTCCTGCTACAAGGTAGGAAACTGAGGCACAGGGAGATTCATTATCTCAAGTCACACAGATTAATTGGCAGAGCTGTAATTCAAACCCTGGTCTCTCCAACTCTAAAGCACATGTTTCTTCCGCTGAATCACACTGGCTTTTAGGCAATCTGGCCACAAAGGAGACAAGTAAGGCTCATGCCTGACTCAGCACTGGGAAGGCGATGGTTGGGGAACCAGTGTTAGACATTCAGAAATACAAAATTGAGTAAGTGCCAGGAGTATCCCATGCTCTTGTAACATATTTTAAAACATGGAAGAAATACATCCACCAAGTTACAAACCAGCAGAATTTCTCCCTAATGAACACCTTCTTTCGTACCCTGAAATAAGTCGCCAAATTACCACAAATCAGGGGCTCACTAAATTCTTCTAAAAATCCATAAACAGGGACAATTGAGGTCAACTCCTGAGGGTAACAAATGGTGAAGAACTTGAGGTATGGACCTCTATTTTCTCAAGCAAGTCATTGTTAGAAGTAAATTAAGGTACTGGAGATACTTGATTTTAGGTTTTTCTCGGACACATCACAAATCTCAGATGGTTAAACCCTTACTAGCACTTCAGTTAGTGGACTCTTCGATTCTTCGCCTTTTAATGGGGCTGTTTTCATTCCTTCATTTGAGTTGAAGCAGCGGTGTTCATCAGTCACGGGAGGTGATTGTTGAGTCCATTGCTTTAGGCATCCGCTTTTATGAGGATGCGAATGTGGGAATCATTTAATCCATATACTTGTGGAAATTTTTTCAAAGCCTACATGTGTAAATCTAGGGCCGCATCTAGGCTGCTCGTAGCCTAGGAGGCCCTGAGATTTTTCTGATTATTATTTTTTTATTGTTTACCTCATAAATATTGACCATGAAAAAAATACACGTTGAGCAGAGGCTGGAAATACATTATGCGTAAACAGCTAAAAATACATTTCGAATTATTGAACTAAAAGAAGGCAAAATTGCATTTTAATTACAGAAACAGTAAGACAGTCATTTTCCCATCTGACAACATTTCTTCCTTACTGTACTCTTCAACCATTCAGGGTTTAAGTAACTCTGCCTGTTATTGAGCCTATGTTTAGAGTTTCTATTTAGCATAAGTGGTTTAAAGAACAATTTAGGGCAGATGAATAGAGATGAGTGCAATTATAAGAGTTCTATAAAAAGATGTACTTGCATATCTAACAGTGAGTATTCCTTCTGTATTCCCGTGAGCCAGAATCCCCTAATTTATACGCTACAAGGATCATGAAAGTTAGAAATGAGATCAGATTCCTTATATGGGAGATATTATATTGACTGGAAAGGGACAAGAATGTGAATTTGGCACAGGGGACAAATAGAGAATGGCTGTGAGGAGCTACCTGGTACCATCAGTTTTTGAGTCTTCCAGGGTCCTTAGGTACAGATCAGGTTCTCTCTGGGTTTTTCCAATGTTGATTTCAATTTTTACTTTCTCTGGTATCCTTTGGTGTGTTGTACCTGTCTGTCTCCCTTCCAGATTTCAGTTGTTACATTGCTTTTGCCTTCTTTCCCATTCTCTTTGTTCCAGAGGAATTATGCCATTATACAGTTTACAGAATTATAATTTTTGTGGGGTGTCCAAAGAGGGTAGAGCTATCAATGTGCAGAGATTTCTAATCCTGAGCCTCAAGCCTTGTCCTCTACTACACTAAGATAGTTCGTCGAGTTAGTTTTGGGACTTAAATGAGGATTTAGTCTGGTTCCCTGTCTTCTACATGGATAAGAACCAACACTTTTGAATTATTGCAATTGGTAAATAATCTTCAGTGCGGTAACATCACATTGTTGGTGGAAATGGCCCAATAGCAAGGTCCCAAGCAGGATTTCTGGAATAACTTAGCCGTTGAACTAGGATGGCAAATACTGTTAACACTGTATGTGTCTAAAACTCAATGCACCTGGCAAACTTATCTACATGAAACACTGGTAAGCTGGGGCAACGCAGCAAAACAAGCTCCCAATGAATAAAATTGATGCCACTAAATCCATGAACTATCCCATCCACCTTGCAGGTGTGCCCCTATGTGAGGGTCTCCTCTTGTCCAAGTATACACTTGGTACATACAAACCAGGGATGCTCCAGCCAACTTTATACTTGACATACTTGAGTAAGTTTTCCACCTAGGTTTTTTCTCATTCTGGATAGTACATTTCTTACCATTATACTATTTCATTTACATACACACAGACACACACACACACAGACACACACATACACATGTACACACACACACACATATATATGGTAAGGTTTCTCATATTTGGTTTACTCAGAGCCTGTGAAGTTTAGTTTTTCTCATTATTTCAGGCCCTCAGCAGATTTTTTAAAAACCCCAAAAAACAAAAAAACAGAATAGGGGTGGAGAGTCTCCAAAAAGAGGGGTTCACTAACAACATAAGTGACAGCTAACAATTTACAGTGATGGAAGAAGAGAAAATATATTTTAAAACAAGCTCAGAAACTCAAATAGCACAAGGGAGGCTATTTAGTGCAAGTGCAGAAAGTCTTGACTTCCCGATAAGCCGTGATGCATCCCTTATTACAGAGCAGTGCAGTAACAGCTGTTCATAATTGGGATCTGGAGTCGTCAAGCCTGTGTGTGTCCTTCCTCTAACCCACCATAGCACCCTTTACCCTCCACTATCTTAATCCTTACTGAGCAGAACAGTGATGATCTGTCTTTGTCATCTCCCCACTGTATCATGAGTTTGCCTTTGACATCCACATACCCTCCACCAGCGCAGTGCCTAGTCCATGACAGTCACTCATGATGATTTGTAGAGTAAATGGATTCATAGAATGGCGTGTGTGTGTGTATGTGTATATATGTATATATACACACACACAAACATATATATGTATGTATGCTTTATAGAAACAATTACAGGTAAATCTTGATGAGGATCAGGAAACTACTTTTGAAACAAAATAAATGAAAACAAATCCCCCTAAATCTCATAGGAATGGATGGGGAGAGGGGAAGAAAGATAAAGTGAATGGAGTAAACACAATGATTTTTTATTCTTTTCTTTTTTGGGGGGAGGAGACAGGGTCCTACTCTGTTGTCCAGGCTGGAGTACAGTGACATGATCATAGCTCACTGCAGCCTTGAACTCTTGGGCTCAAGCAATTTTCATGCCTGGCCTCCCCAGTAGCTAAGATTACAGGGGAGAACCACCATGCCCAGCCAATTTACTTTATTTCTTGTAGAGACAGAGTTTCATGATGGTGCCCAGGCTGGTCTCAAACTCCTGGCCTCAAGTCACGCCTCGGCCTCCCAAAGTGCTGCAATTACAGGCGTGAGGCACCTCACCCAGCCCACAAAGATATTTTTGAATTTAAACAGGGTCAGCTAAGAATATAAATTATTAACATTTGAGTCAAAAGAAAAGCATCTAAAATATTCTGTTATTGTTCTAGCTTACAGACTCATGGCATAGCTTAGTTTTTCTTTAAATGACCTCAACTTATTACTTAACTTAAAATAAACTTCAATGATTCTGCAGAAAAGCAACCAACTCTTTAATTAAAAAGGCAGACCACCTTCCTTATCCAGGCAACTAGGCATCATCAACTGTAGGTTAACTCACAGAGGCTGTGGTGCAATAGCAAATAATCAAAGCTGTTATTTATTTGGTGTATAAACTAACACGACATTGAAGCTCATTGAATCACTTGTTTCATGCTAGAAATCACTGTGTATGTTCTAGTTCATTCTTATTTTCTCTAAAGCAAACTAATCCATTACTATTAAAATATCAACTAGGAAGAATGATCCAAAAATCCTCAAATATTAAGGTAATGCCTGAATGGAAAACTGAACTGTAAGAAACACCTAAGTAGGCTATAGAATCTGAAATAAATTGGGGGTCTATATTTATAAATTACCCAGATTTTAATCTGATTCAATTATTTTTAAATTCTTTTGAAGTATGTTTTTAGTAATATAATTACATTAAAAAGCAAAACTTTGCTGAGCATGCTGTTTATGTTTTGTGATACATCTTCAAAAAGATGTTCTAAGTTGGGTTGCAAAACCAATCCTAAGAGTCATGTCATTTAAATAAACTTATTCTAACTCCTGTTCCGTACTTAAAAAGTGGGTATGTCGAATAAATAATATTGTTCTTTATTTTTCATTCTGGTATGATTGTTTATAAAGGTCAAGAAGTACTGCTTCATCAGGTCCCTAAAAACATCATCAGGCTTATTCCAGTCTCCCCTCCATGGTATTGTCTCTTCTGCCCCTCTGTTGACCTAAGAAGTTGAGGCTGCCACTCTAAGCCAGTCACTGTATTCAGGTATCACTATCTATAAATCCTTTCCATGGAAAAGGGATTTTGTTTGTTTGTTTTTCTCCAACATCTCATGAACACACATTGAAACCAGAATGCTGACAGAGTCAATGCTGGGTTATTATCCATATTCTAAGAGCAGAGTTAGGGGCAAAATCTGGAATTTCCTGCCTGTGAATGTTTGACATCCTCATTTCTGTTTCTTCTTTTCCCAGCTTCCCACAGACGAGCCTTGGTTCTGTCCTCTGTGCCAAATTCACATTCCAGTACTGTCCCTTTTTTAGTTCATAGGATTTCTCAACATGGGGAATCTGATCCCATTTCTTACTTTCATGATTCCTGTACCATATCAATTAGACAATCCCGCTTCCCAGAACACAGCAGAAATACTCATTATTAGGTTTGCAAGTGCATGTTTTTGTGGAACTCTTGTGGTCGCATTCATCTCTATTCATCTGTCTTAAATTGGTCTTTAGGCCATTTATGCTAAGTAGGAACTCTAAACACAGCCTCAATAACTGTGAATTCTTTTTATGCATAACAGCATCGCAATCCTGTTTTATGTTTTGATAAGGCTTGGAAACAAGTTCTTAAGTAGACAAACCTGTGGACAATGAAACTACTATATGTCTTCAAGCTGTTCCCAATGAAAAATTTGTAATGATGTCTAGGTATGTGGAGTCCAAAGAACAATAAAGGTCTGGTCAAGATTTTGCCATAACACATAAAAATGCCCACATTCCTATTCACAATACCCAGATCGTTTTTCTAGCTGAAACCTTCTCCCTAGAAATGACAGGGGCTGGGGATGGGAGCAGAAAGGTGAAGTGAACCGACTATATGGTTTTATGAACTTACTACCTGGCAAATCAGCTAAGAGTATAATGGTCTAGAGTAGGCAAAGATTACTGAAATACCCGTAATTAAAAATGTCACCTCTACTTGATGAATATTTGATGTCTCGAAACCTCTCATTTATAGGAAATCTTGAAGAGATAAACTTATGCATATTGTAGGTTGAATAATTAATTAAGACAAGCTGCTCTGTACCTGACAAACAGCCTTCAGGTAAAGGGGTTTACAATTGCGGTGAGGAGGGAGGAACGGAAATTGTTGAGTTGGGTGGCTGCCATGAAGGGAGTGAGGTCTTTAAATGACCAAAAGGGGATTTAACTCCTCCAGAGAACAAATAAAGGTATGGAAGAGGAGCTTACAGAGACAGGAGGTGCACAGAGACAACTTTTGCCCATTTGGCAACATTTCCTGGGTCCCTGATGGAAGCCGTGCAGAGTTCCAAACACTGGCCAGGTTGGAGCATCCGAAGCCATGCAGAGATCTTAATATCTTAACTCAGATCTTGCCTACAAGCCAGGACAGTTCAGCCCAGTTTCCCTTATTCTGATTCATTAAGTCCAGCTTCTTCTATACGTTCCATCAGATATTTCCTTGTTTGAGTCCCATCCTCTCTCTGCCTCCCCTATACCCCCATATTGAGAAAAGAGAAGCAAGATAATAAAAAAACAGAAGAAATATAGGCATTCCCCATGGGCTTGTTCACTTTGTTATCAGTAAGGTACTAAAAGATATTTATAAGATTTTCCTCTCTTAAAAATGCATTCTGAGAATCTTCTATATTCTATATAGCTCAAAGTTAGTTTTCCTATTATTCTTTCAAAGGTACTTACAGTCTGGTTTTCCCTGTATGTGCATTTTCTCTTCTTATAAAAATTTTCAGTTACAGTTTTCTGAATGTATAAAGTTGGGGTGTGTATGATACACACACACACACACACACACACACATACACACACCTCTGTTGCCCTAAATCTCCAGAGGACCTGGTGTACAGACACACACACACACACACACACATATGTTCCTGTATACATATATAACATAGGAATAGGGTTAATAAATTTTCATTTTCTAACTCATTGAATTCTTTAGTCAATAAAAGGTATTTTTCCAGTAAACTTGTTAATATCATTAGAGCAACCAGTTGAGATGTGAATTGATGACTCAAAATTGTCTTCCTGCTTCCTTCCAAAATTGATGAGTACAAAGCTGCTGTATTTATTGATATTCTCATGGGAAGCAGTTACTGATCAGGGGGAGGAAGAAGTACAGACTAGGGAACAATGTGCTTTCACAATTTTTATCTGTTTATCAGCCTTAAAGTTTATGTTGCAGCATTATCCTCTTTCCAAAACCCAGCTTAGTCCATGCTTCCCGTGCTGGTTGTTTTAATAGCTTCAGAAGCATTCTTCTTAGTAAGCCTTTAAATCCCTTATCAGAGTTAGGCAGATCGTAGGGTTCAAATATCCACAGGGAGTGAGATCCAACTGAAAATGGGAGGCTGACATAGCTCGTTGTACATTGTTGGTGATTTTAGCTGTGTTTTTTTTGGAACTGGCCAAAATCCTAATCTTTGTCTCTTCTGAGATCTGATCCCACATTTGACTAATTAAAAAGCAAGGCTAGTGCACTACACTGTTAACCCACAAAAAAAAAATCAAAGCGTGTGTCTCCAGTGATAAATGTGGGCTCCACGGAACAAGTATATCAGTAGTAAGGTGTGTTTACTTGAACTTGGCTTTTTTTTTTTTTTGACATTCTACAAACTAACATATTTATTTTGCCATTTTGATTGGGAAAGGGAAGTGCTTTAAACCAGAATTTGTATTGCTGGTAGGGAAAAAAAAATCCCTTAATTTTATTGGATTTTGTTTCTCTCACTTATAAAGTATAATATATTTTCCAACTCTAGGTGTTAAATGTAGAAGTTGAAAATTAGGTGACCTGAATATGATTGATAGTACATAGGCTCTCTGCTTGTATCTGTATTTTAAACGGTTGATACTCAAAGCCAACTTGTCCCAGAGTGCACGCTGTAAAACAGTCTTACTGTGATACCTTAAGACATGGGTTCCCTGGTGAAATGAGATTGAGAAATGCTGTGTGCTTTAATCCCTTCCTTGTATGTGTTCAGTGCACATTCACATATTAAAGGGCCTAGAAATTGTTGCCTTAAAGAATTCTTCTTACAAGGCTTAACGTGCTATACTTCTCTCCTAGTTGACATACAGTGATTTAAAAAACAAAAGCCAAAAAAAAAAAACCCTGCTTCTTTCTCTTTACAGCTTGTAAGAGGCCCTCTTTGGTGGTTATTTTGGTCAGTCTGATGACTATGTGTCATGGTGTCTTCCTGTTTGCCATGAATTTCCCAGGAGTCCTTTGAGCTTCTTGTACCTAGATATCTAGATTTTTAGCAAGGCCTGGGAAATCTGCCTCTATTATATCCTCAAATAGCTTATCCAACCCTTGTGTATCTTCTTTTTTTCATCCTCAAGGATGCATATGATTCTCATATTAAGCCTCTTCACATAATCCCACATTTCTTGTAGGCTTTGCCCTTTTCTCTTATTTCTCTGCTGTATCTCTGCGACTGACTTATTTAATTGAAAGGAGTTATCTTCAATCCCTAAGACTCTTTCTTCTGTTTGATCTACCCTGTTGTTGAGGATTTCCACTATGTTTTGTAATTCCTTGAATAAATTCTTCATTTCCAGAAGTTCTGTTTGATTTTTCTTTAATATTTCAATTTCTTTAGTGAATTATTCTTCCAAGTCCTGGATTTTTTGTGTGTGCTTGTGTGGTTTCTTTGTGTTGGTTATCCATTGTCTCTTACATATCATTGAGTTTTCTTATAATTCATGTTCAAATTCTCCTTTTGTCATTTTAGTATTCTCAATTTGGTTGATGTCCATTGCTAGAGAGCTGGTGTTCCCCTTTGGGAGTGTACTTTCCATTTGATTCTTCATATTTCCAGAGTTCTTTCGCTGATTCCTTCCCATCTGGATCAGCTGTTGCTTCTTACCTTTAGATTTTCATTTGGATAATGGTATGCCCTGTTTAGTCTCTAAGCCAGTAGGTGGTGTTTGTGGGTGAGATTGGACCACACCCTGTGTGATGAGTCAGTAGATGCAGTAAAAGTGTGTGCAAATTTACCTCCCTGTCAGTAGGTGGCGCTTGCTGGGAGGAGCAAGCTGCAGTGTTGTTTTGGGGTCCTGTAACCAGCTCTTTTTCCTCTGGAGAGGCACCCTAGTGCCTCAGGTGGTGGGTGGGGCCCTGGGAGTTCCAGGTGTGTCCTTATTTTCCATGTCAGTGGGGGTCTGTGGGGGAGTGAGTCTGGGTGGAGCTGGGTTGGGTGAGCCTGCCCTCAAGCTCCACAAATACTGTTAGCAGAGATCAAAGGTCTGTCCTCTGCTTTTGGGCAAAGCTGCCAGGGAGGGACTGAAATGGCCCCACTGAGCTGAAAAGTCTGTGTATGGAGGTGGGCTCTCTGAGACCTACAGTCTGGAGCAGACCTTGCTCTTTTCTAACCTCCCCTATTCTGTGGCTTCTCCCTGGCCTCTGCCAGCAGGCAGAACTTCAAGCCAGGGGATCTCCCTGGACTGTGATGCGAGCTGGGAGCTTCCCTGCCCAGGATCCCAGCCTGAGCTGGGTGCACGGCCCTCCCGTGGAAGGAGGGTTTCCCCGTAAGCACGCTGATCTGCCTCTGAAGGCACACACACCTCAGTAAGCTCATTCACAAATATCCCTTCTGTGCCCCCAGGCAATGAGATGGAGAACTCAGTGTACGGGATTTGGCCTGCAGGCCTGTCCCCTGGACCATGGAGATCAATCCCTGACCCTGCCAGGGAGAGGAGGGCTGGTCTCTAATCACCCACGGGGTGCCCAAGCTGGATCAGTGTCTCTCCACCTCAGGATTTGCCCCACTCTCCTGGAGTCACCAAGCAAGCAGCACCTGGGAGGGCCAGTGGGTGGGGAGCTCACAGTCTGAGTACCCCTCAGTCCACTGTAGGGCCCCAAAAGGAAAGGTCCCGTTCCCTGCAGATGCCTATGAGTGGTGGCTAAATTGTCTCTCTCTGCAGCCATGGATAGGGAAGGGGAAGGGGAAAATGAAGCAATATGGCACCTGCCGATCAGCTTGGGTCTGTGGGGCAGGAGGTGCCCTGAGGGAGCTGGGAGCCTGGTGCCCTGTCCGCAAGAGGCTCACCGCTCACTGGTGGCACCTGTCTCTGGGCTGGTGTTGGCAGATCTCTCCAACCACCCAGGAGCCCACCAGCAGTTCCAGACGTAAGAGAGGGTAAATTTAACTGCTCCACCTACCGTTGTCGCTGGTCTCCAAGCCTCTCGGAGGCATTTAACCTTCCAGTTTTCCACAACTTCTTCCCATGGAGTCTCCTATAGTTTCAGGCAGCTTTCCTTCCGACCCTCATCCAATCTGTTTGTCGGCCTGTTTATTTATTTATTTATTTTTTTCACATTCTTCTAAAATCTGTCTTTCTTGCAGAGACACTCTGGCTGGTGTTTTTTCTTGTCCTCCATCTTCAAGAAATGTGTGTCTCTTTCACTCTTGGTTTCCAGGTCACTTTCTCTGTGGGACTTCAAGGGCTGGTCTAGTACAACCTCTGTGGAAAGCAATATGGAGATACCTCAAAGAGATACAAGTGGAACTACCATTTGATCCAGCAATCCCATTATTGGGCATCTACCCAAAAGAACAAAAGACATTCTATAAAAAAGACATCTGCACTCAAATGTTTATAGCAGCACAATTCACAATTGCAAAGATGTGGAAACAATCCAAGTGCCCATCAATACATGAGTGGATTAATAAAATGTGGTATATGTATACCATGGAGTTCTACTCAGCCACAAAAAACAATGGTGATCTAGCACCTCTTGTATTATCCTGGATAGAGCTGGAACCCATTCTACTAAGTGAAGTATCACAAGAATGG
>CAUYRT010000381.1:0-33891 GCA_963574885.1 Lepilemur ruficaudatus
TCTTTCTTTGTCATCATGTTCTTCATAAAAGCACAGTATAGCCGGGTTGGTGAGTTTTGTCTGTCCTTGTTTTCTTTTTTTATATCTAAGAGAGAATGTTTGTTTATTCTGATTATGAAAGTAATACACAGTCATTGTAAAGGATTTGTAAATATAAAAACATATAATAAAGAAGAAAATAAAATCTATCCTATAACCAAAAGATAACCACACTGAACATTTCTTTCCAGCATTTTTTTCTTTTCTTTCAATTGTATTTAGTTATACAAATAATGCCTAAAGACATCTTTCTTAAAAAAATTAAACCAGGCCAGTTGCAGTGGCTCACACCTGTACTCCTAGCACTCTGGTAGGCCTAGGCGGGTGGACTGTTTGAGCTCAGGAGTTTGAGACCAGTCAGAAACAAACCCAGAAAACAAAGAGCCACAACAAAGCTCTTAAATAACTCAGGTCAAAGGGGAAGTCACACTGGATTAAGGTGGTCCCTAATCCAATATGACTACTAACCTTATAAGAAAGGGAAAAGAGACACAGAGAAAGTAAAATAGGAAAGAATTCTATTTAACAAGAGAGGTAGAGTTTGGAGTGATTTGTCCACAGGCCAAGGAATGCCAAGGATTGCCAGCAACACCAGAATAAATTAGATCTACTTTACTAATTATTTAATTAGGCATTTCTAGCCTTGCTTAATTTCTACCATTTTATAGAGGTAAGGAGCTTTTCTGAACCACTTTTATGAGAACACTAATCCCATCAACTAAGAGAGGTAAGTTAAGGGAGCTAAGAGAAAATCATGGAACAGATTCTCCCCCAGATCCTTCCGAAGCAGCACACCTGCTGACATCTTGGTTTTGGATTTCTGGACTTCAGAACTGTAAGAGGATAAATTTCCATTGTTTTAAGCCACTCAGTTTGTGGAAATTTGTTACAGAAAATTTCCTAGGAAATTAATATACCATATAGTGTAACATAGTCACAGGTTGGGAGGACATTATTTTGGCTACTGCAACAAGATTAAATCAATATTAGAAAAGTTATTAATACAGTACCCTTTATTAACAGATCCAGGGAGAAAAATATCATCATCTTCATAGAGATAAAAAATGGATTTAACAAAAATCCATTCTTGATTAAAAAAACTCTTAGTAAAATAGGTATAGATGGATATCTCCTTAACATGATAAAATGTATCTGTTTCAACCCAAATTCCAAATTCTACCATTATGCTTAACAGGGAAATATAAATACATTCCTATGAAAGTTAGGAATAAGACAAAACGTCCATTATCACTATTACTGTTTAACAGTGTTTTGAGGTTATTAACCAGGACAGTCAGTCAAAAAAAATTATAGAGGTATAAAAATCGGAAAGGAGGGAGTGAAATTATTCTTATTTATAGATGATTTTCATGTTTACAGTATAAAATCCAACAGAATCAAATGAAAACCATATCAAACAATAAGAAATATCAAAAAGGTATCGAGGTTCATATTTAATATACAGGAATAAATAGATCCAATTTACAATATCAACAAAAAAGATAGAGTAAAAAATATAGTAAATCAAAGTTGCTACTAACAGATATATAAGAATACTTGAACAAATGGGAAAAATGATTTTAGTTGGAAGACTCAACACTTAAAAGATATCAATTCTCCATAAATTCATTTATAAAATTAACATGATTTCAATAACAATACCAACAGGATTTTTTGGAATTTAGCAAGCTGATTTTAAATTTCATATGGTAAAATTAACAGGCAAGAATAGCTAGGAATATTCTGAAAAAGAAGCTCTGATACTAAAATATGTTAATGAGCTCAGAGCTGCCTTTCAAGCCCTGCTGCCATGATTCTTTGCCTGACTTTGTCCCTCAGCCTCACTGCTTGCTCTCAGATCTTTGCCTACACAGGGCAGACTCCTGCCACAGGGCCCTTGCACGGGCATTTTGCTCTTGAAATGATGTGTGCTGCTTCTGCTTCAATACCTCTTGCCTGTTTAATTTATTTAATCATCACTTCATTAGGGAACTCTTTTTTTCTTTCCACCTCCCTAATCTTAATTCAATTTCCTTTGTTGTCTGTTTTTCTCCCTGTTCGTTATGTTTATTTCAGTTTGTAATTCTGTAATCATTAATGGTTATTTGATAAATGCTCTTTGTCTTGTTGGACTGTAAGCTCAGTGCTTGATGCAGAGCAGGCTTTCAATAAGCATTAGTTGGTGAATAATCCCCAGTCAGCTGGACTCCGAAGGGTGATTTGGGCCTAACAACTATTTTCTAAATTCAGTAATCAAAAGAGCCCTCCTATTGTGGGTCCTGCTCCAGTGTTAAGGTAATGATATCTTAATATATAGTTTCTTTTACCCATGAACACTTGAAGATGCTAACGCTTTTGGTGCTGTTCTGCAGTAGATTGCAATCTCCTAAAACAAAGGACCATTTCTGAACTGTCTTATCTGGCTGGTAATATTGTATTATTGGATACAATGTTTATTATAGGAAGGAGATAAAAAATAATGGTATGACTATGTCATTTCCTAAAAAAGAAGATGTTAGTCATTGGAGGAAATAATCATATTTCCCCATAATTCATTGGGGGACTTATTTTCCTGAAGAATTTTATAAAAGGATATGCCATGATATGTACTACAGGTCGAATTTCTCCTAAGTGACCCACATCCTCGCACGGCCTCGTTTAGGAAATATGCATGTGGTGGTCAGAGGGGAGAAGATCCTTCTGACTATTGAACAAGTCTGAACAGGATGTGGTTCTCTGATAAGAGATTCAGTTAAACTTCTTCATGCTTTTCCGCCAAGAGTACATATCTACCATCTTCTTGACTGTGCTGTGATTGGCAAACACCAGCTGTTTCTAAGTGTCCTGAAGGTTTGTTTGGCATTTTGTGGATTGAATCACACTAGTCATGACAACATTTGTTGTGAAGTTAAGGGCTTTCAGATGACTTGTATTCCTAAGTATATCAAACAGTAGTCACTGGCAGTTGAGGAGTCTCTGGCAGTCATAAATGGGTTTTACTGGTGAGTCCCCTGAGGCCACTTGGATATTCCAGGAAATCCTCCTTTATGTGACCTCTTTCATATTCCTTCAAAAATGAATGGCTTTCTTGTATGCCTTTCACAAAGACCACAGGCCCTGGAAACTTCATAGAGGTGGGTGTAGGTATTTGTCCAAGCTTAGGAAGAAATCTTGAAGGAGGCAGGCCTATGGCATGAATCAGATGGAAACGGGACCAGAGGTTGCAGACTGTGACCCACTGGCCAAACTGAGCAAATCTGCTCTGCAGGTGTGTTTATCTAGCTCATATGTGTTTCTTTTTTAAACATTTAAATTGGTTGCTAAGCTGAAAACACTGGGAATTTTTACTTGAAAAAGTCTGGATATATGACTTGTCTTGAAAAATTGGAATGATCTGGCCAGGCCAGGATCCTGATTTCTGCACCAGCAACCATCAGTGGAACTGAGAGTTGCTCCCATCTAGGTGGGCCAGGGGCTGTCCCTGTACCACCGCACTGTCTCTGACCTCAAGTGTTCGTTTGAATCAACTTCATGACCCCATGAGAGGTGATAAGATTGAGAGTAAAAGGCTTAGTGAACAATTCTGAAGGAGATAGACTTTTACATTTAGATCACACGATCTCTTTATACATAAATGAGACCCTTTACTCAACAGACAAGAGAAGAGTTGATCATCTTTGCGGTCTGGAAACAGAAGAACAATGAAAACTCCCCCCCTCCACCCGCCTCCCCCTGCACCTTACACAGAATGCAGCATTGATTCTCTTCTGACTCTCCGATTCTGGGCAGAGCTAGATAGCATTTGAGTTGGGTGGAAGGACATTCTCTACAGTGGCAAAGGCCAATTCTTAAATGCTAAATCTCACCATTACCCTGGGGGAGCACATCATGTGTTCCTGGGCTGCCTCCTGCCTTCCTCTGAATTTGGAGAATGAGAACAAAATGATCTGAAAAAAGTACTTTCTGGGTAGCATTTTTTGACACACTTGGAATACAAAGAATGCTTCTGTCTTTGATCTCGCTTTGCGCAACTACACAGAAAAGATTGTTCAACACTCTTTTTTTGTATTTAATCTTTTGGGGAACTCTACCAGGAAACTTACGATCATCTTCTGGAAGTCCCGGTCACTCGGGAGCAATTAAACCACTATCGGAATGTGGCTGAAAATGCTCGAAGTGAACTTGCAGCAACTTTGGTCAAACTTGAATGTGCTCAGTCTGAGGTAAGATTATGCATCTTCACTAATCAGAAATGGGCCTTCCTAGCTTCTTATGAATGAAGCAGAGCATGGAGGCGATTAGAAAAAGGACGGTGGGATACAGATTTAAACCTTTTGGCAAAGTTGACACTTATTCCCTTATTGTGCGCCAATCTCCTAGAATTCCTAGAAGGTTATGCGTTTGCCATGTTGCAAAGCAAAGTGGCTCGGGCTGGACTGCCGATCCCAGAGGAGCTCTACAGCCTTGACAGATGGGGGCACCTGAGGACTTTGGGCTGATGCTCCATGGGCCTCGGAGAACTTTTAGCCTCTCTCAGAACATCTTTCATTAATGTAGATTGCTTGTAATTTGGATCTCTTAGGAGGGAATTCTGAACCTCTTCCCCATGGTAGTCCCAACTGGTTGCGGAAATTCTTGGAAGATGATTGGGATCCATCTACCCTCTAGGCTACATCAGGTCTAGAGGAGAGTTCTGAGAGAGTCTCAGCGGTCTGGCGGCCCTGAGGCACCTTAGTCTGTCCTATGAGGTCTCGCTAAGCCTGCCAGAATCCCACAGAAAGATGAGTTGATAATGTGTGTGTGTGAATAAATGTATACATGCATACTTACAGTTGTAAGAAAGTATATGTTTTCATAAGGTTTTCTTACAGGGTACACCTGACATCCTAATTCTATAGGGCACATACATTGTTTAGCATTTTGATGCCCCAGAACTCATAAAAGTTACAATGCTTCCTTTGTGTAAATCCTATAAGGATTTCTCTTTTCTCCCATATTTTTTCCCAGAAATTGGAATGTTATTTTTTTTATGACCCACAATTAGAGTCCAGAAGACAAGTGGGCGAAATTTGGTGATATATTGAATAGTTTGCATTTACTTGGGAAACAGTTAACAGCTATGAAGTCGCAGATAGTATGGCTTGTAGTCATGGCTTGTAGGTTCCTTGTTTCACTGTTCATCTGCAGCAACAGCAGCAATATGGATTTAGAAAATGGGTTATCATTGCAAAATATTTCACTGTTTTTTTGAAATACACATCACAATTGTCTCCTGGCTTTATTTGTGATCTATATCTATAAGACATTGCACAATTGTTTTTGGAAGAGACCGAATATGAAGTTCATTACTTAGGCACAATTTCCCATTTGGTAAGACAGATACAAATATTTAAAAGAAGAAAATTGAATTAAATCATGAATAAAAGAGTGAAATTTTAAATTGTGGTTTTGGGTTTGGAGTTCTTAAAGATACTTCAAACTTACATTGTTAAGTTCTTATTCTCTCTCTCTCTCTTTTTTTTTTTTTAACTTTTTTCCATGGTAGCTTCGAGACCTCAGATCCAAGATGCTTTCTAAAGAAGTCTCTTGTCAAGAGTTGAAAGCTGAAATGGAGAGCTACAAAGAAAATAGTGCCAGAAAATCATCTCTCCTCACCTCTCTGAGAGACAGAGTTCAGGAGTTAGAGGAAGAATCAGCAGCACTTTCCACTTCTAAAATCAGAACAGAAATCACAGCTCACACTGCAATCAAGGAGAACCAGGAATTGAAGAAGAAAGTTGTGGAACTAGATGAGAAATTACAGTAAGGATACTGCAATGTATTTCCCAGTTTAGTTAGCATTATGATACTAGCTTTTGATAGCAGGACACATCTTTGAATATACTGGTATTTTGCATTATTTGGCCCTGAAAGTCAATTTGGAAAAAAAAATATTATTGACCTCAAATACCTTTGGAGTCCTGAAAATTTTTCCCAGGCTCATTTCTAAATGTCACCGAGAGTTCCAACAAAGATAGTATTGTCCTAAGCATTTTTATGTCCTATCAATTAGAGCTCAAATGCTTATATACACAATTTGGAAGATTCCTCTAAGTAGAGGTTTAACCCTGCGGTGGCAGGTAGTGCACAGAGGGAGGCATTTATTCAGAAGCTAGTTATAAAAATACCCCAGAAGCTAGATGACTCCAAACCACCCTGAACACTCCTCATTAGGTTTTATTGCCAGTTTATGCAACAAATTCATGAGACCTAGGTTTTCCACACTTTGTTCTGACAAGAGGCGATTGTTGAGAAAAAATTGGAAACTGGTTGTTCCTAAAAAATATTTTAAAAATTCTACATATGACCTAAATATCTTTATTGATAAAACGCTTGATATTTATTTAATTTAATTCTTCTTAAAAATAGCTTAATACTTCCAGCTATTGGTCTCTTTCTCTCCTTCCACTTAAAGTAAAACTCCTTAAATATTTCTATGTACTCATGGTCTCCAATGTCTGTCCCTTTTCCTCTCTCTTGAATATGCTCAGCTGACACCACTCATTAAGGTCACCAGGGAGTGCACAGTGCAGGTTGAATGGTCAGTCTTCTCTTATTTAACCAATCAGCAGTATCAAGCACAGATGATCTTTCTACTTGAATCACTTTCTTCTCTTGGCTTCCAGGGCATTACACATGCCCAGTTCTTATCTTACCTTTCTAGCTAGTCTCTTTTGCTGTTCCTCTTTACCTTCTTAAGTTTGAAATATCAGAGTAATTCAGGGCTCAGTCCTTGAATCCCTTCTCTTTTTTATCTAAATTCATTCTCTTGGTGATATCATTTAGCTTCATTGCTTTAAGTATGATCTAAATGCTGGTGGCTCCCACGTTTTCATACCTAGCCTGGATCTCTTCCCAGAACTCAAGACCCACATATCTTACTACTTACCAGACGTTTCCACATGGAGGTCTAACAGCCATCTCAAATGTAATGTGGCTAAAACTGAGCTCCTGGTGTTTCCACAAAATCCACCTGAACTTTTCCTCATCTCATTCAATGATAATTACATTCTTCTAGTTGATTAGGTCAAAATTCTTGGTATCATCCTTTGTTTTCTTTCTTTTTCATGCTCCATGTCTGGTTCCTCCGCAAATCCCATCATATCAATTCTCAAAATAAACTCAAATTTTGTCTGCGTTGCACTGTCACCTTCGATACCACTAACTTGGTCCCAGCCACTATCATCTCTCGCCTGGATTATTGCAATAGGTATTCGTTACAGCAGCACCTCACTCCTGGTACCAATTTCTGTCTTAGTCAGTTAGGGCTGCTATAGCAAAAATTACCATAAACTGAGTGGCTTAAACAACAGAAATTTATTCCTCACAGTTGTGAAGGCTGGACAGTCTAAGGTCAAGGTGCTGGCCTATTCAGTTCCTGGTGAAGACCTTCTTCCTGGTTTGCAGACAGAAGCCTTCTTACTGTATCTTCACATGGCAGAAGGAGAGAGGTCATCTCTCATGTGTCTCTCTTTATAAGGGCACTAATCCCATTCTTGAGGGCTCCACCCTCATGACCTAATTACTTCCCAAAGGCCCCACTTCTAAATACCATATTAAGTTATTAAGTATTAAATGTCCAATTTCCTTAAGTACTAAGTTTGACAGTCGATATCTCTGACGTTTCACTTTGACACTTAATGTTTTAATTTTATTGTGAAGGTACATCCTCAGTCTTTCAAACACATGTTTTGGCTTGTGATTATCTGCTACATTTTTTTTAGAGCAATTCTTGTGAAACCATGGATAAGTAGAAAATTCGTGTTACTTTCGAATATAAGTTCTGTTGTGGAACCAATGCAGCTCAGACACCTCAAAATATCAACAAAGTGTTTGGGAAGGATGTGGCTAATGAACATACAGTATGTTCTCAATGGTTTGAGAAGTATCATTCTGGTGATTTTAATATTGAAAATGAGCCATGTGGACCACCTGGGACAAATGTGGACAATGAGGAGCTGAAAGCTGCAGTGGAAGCAAATCCATCTCAAACTATACATGAGTTAGCAGGAAGGCCTGATGTTACTATTCCAACACTATTGGACCATTTGAAAAAAATCAACAAGGGAAGGAAGCTGGATAGATGGGTTTCATATGAATTAAACGAGCATCAGAAGAGAAATTGTCTTGAAGCTTGTCTTTCTTTGCTGTTACAACATGAAGGCAAGCCATTTCTACACCGTATTGTTACGTGTGATGAAAAATTAATTCTTTTTTTTACAATCACAAGTGTTTGGCACAGTGGTTGGATAAAGATGAAGTGCCAAAACACAGTTCAAAACTAGATATTCATCAAAAAAGCTAATGGTGTCTGTTGGGTGGTCCAGCGCTGGTATTATCCACTACAGCTTCATCAAACCTGGTCAGTTGATTACAGTGAATGTTTATTGCAACCCATTTGATGAAATGATGAGGGTGCTTGTGATTAAGCAGCCAAGATTGATCAATAGAGACGAGTCAATCCCCTTACACGATGACATGTCCTAAAAAACAACTCTGCTTAAACTATGAAAGCTGGACTTGGAAACTCTCTGTCATCCACCTTATTCACCAGACCTTGCACAAACTGACTACCACTTCTTCCAGGCTTTGGACCACTTCTTGCAAGGAAAAATATTTGATTCTCAACAAGCTGTGGAGAACGCCTTTTGAGATTTCATCGCCACTCGCTCTCCAGGCTGCTTCACTGGTGGCATGAACAAGCTACCCTTAAGATGGCAAAACTGTGTCTATAGTTCAGGTGCATACTTTGATTAATTGTACTGCTTCTTGTTTGGGATATAATACACTACACTTTTGATTTGAAATTGGACATTTCATATTTAATGACCTAATATTAGGGCTTCAACATATGAATTCCAGGAGGACACAGACATTGAGTGCATAGCAGTGGCTTTCCTGCTTCTGATGGCACCCCTTGTAGCCAGAGTGATCCTGTTAAATAAAACACAAATCAAATCATGTCAATTCTTGGCTCAGAGCCCTCAGTGACTTCTCAGGGTAAAGACAGAGTGTTTTGCCTAAAAGGCTCATCCTAACCTGGTTTTGCTACCATTCTCTCCCCTACAAAGGAGTAACCCTACCTCAGGACTTTTGTAATTGCTAGTCCCTCTGCCAGGATGGCTCTTCCCCAAGATATTGCCTGGCTGCCCTGCACCATATAGGTCTTCCCTCAGAGGGCACCTTCTCAGTGAGGTCTTCCATGAGTACCACATCTAAAATTCTACCGCCCCCAATATTTCTTATTCCCTTTTCTGCTTATTTTCTTTTCTTCTCCGGTCCTTTTATAAAATACTATATATTTTTACATATTTTCATTATTATCCATCTTTCCAATTAGAACATAAGCTCCATGAAGGCAAGGATTTTTACCTGTTTTATTACTCTACTTTTAGCACCTTTAATAGGTCCTAGTGCATAGTAGGTGCTTAATAAGTATTTATTAAATAAATGAGTAATAAGAATAATATATGCTTTATGTAAATTTTTTAAATACAGAAGAGTGCCAAGAAGAAATTAAAATTACTGAAAACCTTATGATTGCAGAAAAACTATAGTTAACATTTTGTTAAACAAATCTTCAGGTAGTCGTATATGAATGATGACATGTAATGCACCATTTTCACTGAATAATATGCTGTAAATACTAAAAACTCATTTAGCATATCATTTTAAATGGCCCATTATATTCCATTGCTTGAAATATCATAAATCACTCAACCAAGTCCCTTTGTTGTTTCCTAAAGGCACTTAGGTTAGTTGCATTTCAAAAATCGCTGCAATGAATGTCTCATGTGATTATGTTCTTAGGACAGATTCCTGGAACTTTGTTGGGTCAAGTGAAATGCAAATAGAAGTGGAAGCTGTTAGAGACCTTTGGAATGGGGAAATAATATTGAAATCTTGGGGTTAATATATGGGGTCATATATGTAAATCAATCAGCACCATAGCATTAACTGTGCTTTTCATGAGTCTAAAAGACTGAATAAATATTACCTTTCATATGCTAAAAATAAGAATTCAGAGATATAGTGATGTTAGTCTTTTATTGTTATTCATTTTTCCAAATAGACATACGATATGCTTTTGAGTATCTGCAATTACATGCTTTGTTAATCTTTGAATAGAGTGAACGAATTTGCAGTAAACACTTGACATGGTAACAAGGGAAAGCAATAATCATGTTTATTATCTAGGATATTGAAAACAATGATACTAAATTACTAAAATGATTCTAATTTGCCTTTAAAGTATGTCTATTTTCTGATGATCTCTTAGTCTCTAACATTTAAAGCATCATTTCAACAAGCCTACCTGAGATTTGAAGTAAAATATTCATATCACATCATAAATCTCCTGATTTTCCTTGACTGGCCAATTCTAATGCTCTTTCAATACTCTTTTTTCCCCTTATATTTTTAGCTGACATGTAATAATCGTGTACATTTATGGGATACAGAGCGATATTTTGATAGGTATATACAATGAATAATGATCAAATCAGGCTAATTCGCATATTTATCATCTTGAACATTTATCATTTCTTTGTGTTATGAACATTCAAAATCCTCTCTTCTAGCTTTTTGAAATATATGCTGAATTACTGTTAACTGTATTCACCTTGCAGTGCTACCTAACACTAGAAATGATTCATCCCTTCTAGCTGTAACTTTGTATCTGTTAACCAACCTCTCCCTCCCCTCCCCCACACCTTCTCTAGCTTCTAATAAACCACAATTCTACTCTCTACTTCTATGAGCTCAATTTTTTTTTAGCTCCCTTATATGGGTGAGAACATGCAGTCTTTATCTTCCCGTGCCTGACTTATTTCACTTAACCTGATGTCCTCCAGTTCCATCCATGTTGCTGTGAATGGCAGGATTTCATTCTTTTATTTGGTAGAATAGTATTCCATTGTAGTATCCCTCTCTCTCTCTCTATCATCTATCTATCTATCAATCACATTTTCTTTATCCATTCGTCCATTAAATGGACATTTACGTTGATTCCATATCTTGGCTATCATGAATAGAGCTGCAATAAACATGGAGGTGTAGGTGTATACTGATTTCCTTTCCTTTCTTCCAGTACACTTTAAAGACTCAGGGGTGTAAACTAATTATGATCTTTGTTAGTGATTGAACATCTTTCTTTTTCAGAAGCGAGAAGCTTCTCTGCTCCTGATGTATTTGTTGTTATAGTTACGCTTGGCCATGAACCAGGACCCTGATAGATCATGTATAATGTTAGAAAAAAGAAACAGAGCTTGGCCCTCTACAACCAATATAGTAGCACTCTCCTTCTTCTTTGTGAGACCCTTCTTTGTGGAGATCTGTGGCTATGTGGATTGTGACCACACATGTGGCAAAGGGTCCACGTGTGATCTGGAAGTTGCCTCCACTTCCGTAGATCATAAGGGTTGAGGATAGGATAATCCGTCTCCCCTCCTGTTACTAGGTCCACGATGCCATGAGGGTTTCCCTACATTTCTGCCAAGTGGAGGTGCCCTGAAATTGCTTCCACTTTTATCCTTCCTTTACAGGGCTTGCATGACAATAATTTGCTCTCTGTCTGGGAATCTGTGTTGTGTTGAAAATGACAGTTAGTTATTTCCCACAGAGAGCTTAAGTTCTGACTTGGTTTGATGAATGTTATCTTCCATGATGTTAAACCCTGACTTATTTGTTATTTGCTTGATAGAGAGTGTTCAAAGGAAAATGAGGAGAATAAGAAACAAATCTCGAAGAATTGCAGGAAGCATGAGGAATTTCTAACTCAACTTCATGACTGTTTGGATCCAGAAAAGAAGAATGAAAAGGCATCAGAGGAAGATTTAATTTTCAAGGTGTTTGTATACAGATTAAAAAACCATAACTATAGTGCTTATTCTGACATGCAGTGCAGAAGGGAGGGCTGTGGTTGAGTGTGGGGGTGGCAGGAGATAGGACAGTGGCCCAAGCGTAGCTTTAATTCATTGTGTGACTTGGGACACACCGTATCACCTCTCTGAGCCTCAATTCCAAGATTCTTTTTAGCATTATTTGGAATAATTATTTTCCAAAAGGGATTAATTGTTTTGTTTAAAATATTGATATATTTAGGTTGTTGCATGTGGTTAATTATTCATTTTAATGATGTGTTTTAGAGAGTTGTTTTTCCTTTCAGTTACCGACAGAAACACACACACACACAACAGCTGTTTGTTGTTTCTGGGATTATGATTGAGGGTAGGGTCAATATTAGGTGTAAAGTACTTTTTAAATTTTACATTAAAACCAAATAGTAAAAGTCCTACTTTAACGGTAGATTACCATTAAGATGGAAATTAATGATATTAACTGAATAATTTGCTTGGCCCATAGTGTTTCATTAGGGTACTTGAAAGCATTTGAGTGCTCATGGCGTCTTTGCTTATTTACACACTTTTCATATCCCTGCTTCCTGACAGATTTCCATGCAGCCAATCTTAAAAGCCACCTCTCAGGTGTCTACTAGTATCTTCCCACGTGTCTTCTCTGAAAGCTACAAGATGATTTCATTTTACTTTGGGAAGTATTTCACCTTACTGATGGGTTGGCTCAGGCCCAGGGTCTACCCAGTACCCTCAGGGGTGCTGAATACTCCTCATCTCCTTCCTATGGCTAACATGCGGCCAGGAGCTCAGCTGTAAAAGTCCACTTCACAGTGTAGTTCGGGGATTATCTTTTAGGCCAAGTGGTGGGGAAAGAAAAGGAAACTCAGAGCTCCTTCTTTTAGGACACTCTTTCCTCCATCAGAGAAAATCTCTGTGTTCTAGTCTGGGGTTCTCACTATGTTGCCCAGGGGGGTCTTGAACTCCTAACCTCAAGTGATCCTCCTGTGTCAGCCTCCCAAAGTGCTGGGACGGCAGGTGTGAGCCACTGAGGCAGCCTATTGTTGATGTTTCTGATGCTTTGGCATCTGGGGCCTTGCTGACCCAGGAGAGATTGCTCTTCACTGCAGGGCTGTCAGATGCAAACTGACCAATCCAGAGCCCACTCCCCGACCACCTCCTATAACTGGCTCTTACATCTGGGGCCACTATCCCTTTGCCCCTAATCACCTTAAAGCCAGATACCAGACAGCTCAGGGACAGCCCCTACACCTCAGAGCAACTACAATCATTCAAACTACCAAACCTAAGCCTGCTTACTCTGCCTTGTTCATTCCTTCCTGCAGAAGAGAGAGTAAAGCCTCTTGCCCACATTTCTCCCCACCCCTTCTGCCTCCTGACTGTCCCTGGTGCTTCTCTCTGTGGCCCTGTGTGGCATGGCATGCTCCTTCCTCTTGGGAACCATGAGTATTTTGATGGCAAATGTCCCCTGATTTGTTGGCCTCAGCATAGCTGACCAGTGACGGAACCTGTGCTTTGTAACAGATGGGAGGAATCTGGAGCGCTGGCTCCCAACCACCTGAACAGGTGCCTATCTTAAAGAAAACAACAAAAAAACCCCATCGGCCAAGATGGGGAAGTCTGCTGTCTTGATCGAGACCGCAGCCTCGCTAGGTGTTCCACCAAGAACAAAATCACTCCAATTCCAAAGCCACATGCTCTCGTAAACACGTGTGCACACACCCTCTCGAGGAGCCATGGTGGAAAAGGAGATATTCCTAATAATTTGCTTGATGTTCATTCATCCATTTCACTAATATTTAGTGAGTGTTTACTACATGCTAGACACTGTTCTGGGTGCTGGAAATACAGCAACGGGAGTGAGACAACACTAAGTCTGTGCTCTCCTAGAGATTTCATTATCAAGCGGTAAGGAAAGTGAAGATAAACAAGTACCAAATAAGTACCACCTGGTAAAAGGCTCAATGAAGAAAAATGAATCAGGGTGCGTGAGCAGAGGGCGAAGGAAATGAGAGGTGTGGGGTGCTGGTTTATGTAGACTGGCCAGGAGTGCCCCCTGAGGGGGGTACTTTTGAAGGACGTTGAGGAGTGATCGTGGGAATGTGAGGACAAGTGTTCGAGACACGGGAACAGCGCTGAGTTGGGAGCAGGGCACCATGCTGGCAGAGTGCTGAGGCTGAACGATATGTCACTTCCACAGACAACTGTGACACCGACATTGGCCCTGTCGTGTGGGGTTTCCAGTCTTCCTACAGGTGTCCCGGTGGCCCTCTCCCTGAGGTCAAGGAGCCTGCCTGCTTTGATTTTCCCCTTGTAAATCTTATAAATGCTCTCAGTTAACATGCCAATGCACGACACAGAAAGCAAAAAGCCCTGCTAATTCCAGCCCTCAATGATAACCACTGTTAGGGTATTTTATTCAGAATTTTTCTATGCTTATACTAATTAAAAGAGTATTAAAAAAAAATCATAGCCCTGTCTTCTTCTCTATTTCCCCCACTGCCAGGGACCACCCTGCATGCCGCAGGCCCCGGTGGGTGTGGGCTGAACACAACTCCCTCCCTTTACTGCCTGGTGTGACCTGGTAGAGCCTCACCTCTCCTTGGGTGTTTGGCAGCCCCAGGCTTGCCGAGGCAGGTTCTGCTGGGAAGCTTTTGGCTTACCTCTCGTCATCCTTACCCTGTGGCCGCCTTTTGAAAAGTTTTAATTTGACTACAGGGTCTGCACCTAACAACAGCATTTAGAGGCTGCCTTTGAAAATGTGACCCTTTGGGTCCATGCAGGGATAGTGTTTTTACTGTTTTGCTAGTGCGGTCATTGGGGCATGGACTGTGAGTTGCTTTAGAGAAAGTGTATGAAATTGTTAATTTTTATAGGACAGCTGTAATTGGTTTTTCTTCAGCTTAGAGAGCTGCACAAGGAAAATGCATTCGTGAGAGGACAAATTGTTACTCTTGAAGAGACCATAAATGTCCATGAGATGGAGGCAAAAGCTAGCAGAGAGACGATCAGGAGGCTGGCTTCGGAAGTCACCAGAGAGCAGAAAAAAGCTGCCTCCTGCATTGAAGAGAAAGACAAGCTGAACCAGGTACAGTATGTGAAGTGTGTGTGTGCATCTGTGATCATATTTAGGAAGCAGAAATGGAAAAACGGGTGTTGGATGGGCACACTGGGATTATTGACCACAATTTTAAAAGGCTGCTGTCAGCAGGAGGGCTGGGGGCAATGTGGGACAAAGTGACCTTGAACAGGCCATTGGAGATTTATATATATATATATATTTGGAAAAAAAGGGATACAAAATACTTAAAAGAATTTGTACAGATGACTTACTTTAGTTAAATTATAAGGATTTTTAAAAATTTAAACTTAATATTTTTTGAACAAATAGATAATATATTTACAAGATACAAATGTATAAAAGAGTATATGGGGAAAAGTTTTCTCCCTACCCCTCTCCCCAGCCACCCAGTTCTCCTCAGAGGCAACCTCTCTATTAACAATTTCTTATATACCCTTCTGGAAATATCTATACACATATATGTATGTATGCATATTCTTTTTATTTACTTTTAACACAAATGGTGACACACTCTGCACACTCTATTTTTCTCTTTTTATTTATTAATATTTTCAGCACAAATGGCAATATACTGTACACTATCATCAACAGGCTTCTATGAATAATGTCACATCATTCCTCATGTGCGAGAATATATCAGTAAGACAAAATCTGAAAAGTAGCTTTGCTGGATCAAAGGACATGGATGTCGGAATTTTGAGAGATATTGCCAAAGGGAAGTGTTTTTTTATTTGTACAACGAATTGGCTACAATTCGTTTAGTTATACAACAAATCCCACCGTGAGGGCCCCACTCTCATGACTGCATCCAAAGCTACTTAGCTCCCAAAGGCCCCACTTCCTAATATCATACATTGGGGTTAGGAATTTAAAATACGAATGTTGGGAGGACACAATTCAGTTGTGTTGGAGGCCTACTGGCTACCATGTGAGCGAGCTCGGCAGGGAATCCTCCTCCAGTGGGGAGGGGGTGACTGTGATCTTGATCAGTAGCGTGACTGTAACTTTAGGAGAGACCCTGAGGCAGAACCACCCAGTGACATCATGCCCAGATTTCTGACCCATAGAAACTGTGAGATAGTTAATGTCTGTTGTCTTAAGCCACCAAGTTTGGGTCAATGTCCTTATATAGCAACAGATAACTAATAATCTTCCAATATCATTCCGCATTCAAATTTTACCACTTGCTCCAAGAATGTCTTTTACAGCTATTTTCTTACCCAAGTCGGGATCCAGTCTAGGTTCATCCACTGCATTTGTTAATTGTTTTTAGTTTTTTATAGTTTTTTTTAAACAGCATTGACATTTTGGAAAGCCCAGAGTGGTGACTGGTCTGATTGTTTCTGCACAGTGTTGTCCAACGAAACTTAAAAGTTGGATCTAGAGGCTGGATTTGATTCAGGTTAAACCTTTTGGCAAGAATATTTGAAAGGTAAAGTGGCATATTGCAGATTGCATTATATTAGAGGGCAAGTAATGTTAGAAGGTTCCACTGTTGGTTTGACTGTCAATCTCTTCAGTGTAAAGGTACATTTTTTTTTTCCTTCCGCAGTTAATTAAGGTTCTGTGGGGTGATAGTTGTTGGGTTATTCCTGTTTCCTGTGACTTTACCTTGTGATGTTAGCATCCATCGATTCTTGCCTGGATGAACTATTACATCAGAGGTGGCAAAGCGGTAAGACTCTAATGTTATCATTCCTCCTGCTTATTAGCTTGTGTTCTTCTCCAAAGAAAAGGTTTTCTTTTCAATTCAATGGACATATGGATTTTAGTTTATTTACTGTGTTATAACCAATTATTTTTTTTTTCGTGCTCCAAATCCTCCAAATTTGTCCAAAAGAAGCCCCTGCAAGATGGGCTTTGTGACCTTGTAACATGACTCCTTAGTCTTACAACACTTCCTCACTTTCTAGAAGAAGATATCCCAGGCTCACTTGCAGTTGTTAGGCCACAGAACTAAAACCAGCCAGTTCCCTACAGAGCTTTGGTTCCTTTTACTGGGGAATGGTGCTTAGAAACCAAAATTTATGCTTTAGGTATGCTCATTTATTGAATACTTGCCATTAGCACAGTCATTGTGCTAAGTGCTCAGGGAGGTTATGCACTCTGCTCAAGTTCACACAGCTATTAAATGGCAAAGATGGGATTTGAACCCATGTCATTACATTGCTAAGCCTTCACCAATAGTCCCCTTTACATATATGTTCACAGTTTCATGCCAGAAATGATTTATTAGTCAGTGGAACAACAACAATAAGTAGCTATACAAATTTCCTTAGTGAGTAACTTTTAATTCAATTATAAGCAGTAGTTATTAAATTATCAAGGCTTGAAAATGAGGAAGAATTTAGTATTTATTTATAAAATGCATCTCTGGAGACTAGTAGCAGGAAATGAGTACTAAAATTTGTTATAATAGTATATTTAAAAAACCGAACTTATTCCTTTTCTTATATAAATGTCTTTACTTGCGAATGTCTGATGCAATGTTATTCAGGCTTTGGAAACACCTCACTTTGAGCTGAGGTTCCTGCCAAAATAATAAAAATTACAGAAAAGTATACAGGCAATAAAAAACTTGAGGTCTTTAATACAGTGCTCATTCATAAGATTATGACTCCAAAGATTTACTATTGAGAAATACTGTCAAGTGGTTTTACTGACACATTAACAGCCTCAGGAAGCTGTTCATAGTGCTTTCTAAAGCTCTGTTTTTGAGGTAGGAAACTTACTTTATTAGTGAAGTCCAGAAGGACTGCAGAAGTGGAAGTATCTGCATGTCCAAAGTGCTGTCTTTACGTAACTCAGCTTTTCTGATTTGCTTAAAGACTCTACTTGAGTTCCTTTATGAAAATTTCAAAAATAAAACCCAAGTGATTTATCATACATTAATATATGGTAAATATGTTATTCAAAAATCTTTAGTAGTAAATATTGAAGTATGCTTTAAAAACTATCAGAGATTGGTACCTTTTCTCTTGGTTATCTTGAAATAATCCACTGTTCGGGAAAGCAGCCACTTCGCCTACACAAGCTACATGCCCATTTCCTATAGCCTATAGAAGTTAATATCGGTGGGATCAGAAATTAAACTTACCTTTAAAATATTACCTTTTAAACAGCTTCTTTCCTTTCACACTGTTCACATTTTCTTTAATTCTAATGGCTAGACTTTAAAGCTAAGAAATAATAGTGGTATTGGACGGAGGCAGGCCTGGGTTTGGAATGATGTCCTTTCTGCCTTTTTGGTTTGTTACCCCACAGTAGAATATGTAAGGCACCATGAGCAGAGTGGTTAAGAAGTGAGGCTCTTGAATTAGGCTGCTTTGGCTTTCATCCTGGCCCCAGAGTCGTTTGGCTGTGTGGGCATGTGGCTTTACTTCTTTGAACCTCAGCCTTTTATCGTAAAATTGAAAAATAATTCAAGGATCTATCTCTTGCAGTTATTGTTCAGTATTTTTGTTTCCCTTTCCTAGGTGTTTACTTTTACCTAGGAACTAAAACAAACATGAGATTATTTTAAGAGTACAGACATATGGAAGTAGTTCCTGGAAGTGAGAAATGATTACACAGGACAAATTACTAAAGACATTAAATATCTTTTTACAATTTTAGAATCATAATGTTGGAAGTGATTTTCAGGTCATTTCGAATCTAGATCATCTAACTCTCTGAGTGAAATACGAATCATCTTTAAAATGTCCCAGACTCTAGCTAGTGTCCAGCCTTTCCTTGAACTCCTCCAGAGACAGGGACTCACTACTGTACAAAGATGTCCATCTCATCTTTGTACAGTTCTAATTGTTTGACAGTTCTTCCTTGTAGCAAGTCAGGATCAGAATCCCTGTAATTCATATCTTCATCCTGGTTCCATCTTATGAAACTTTACTGAATAAATGGAAATCCCTTTTCTTATGGCCACCCTTCAAGCACTTAAAGACATTTATTATGGATTTTCCAGTCTCTTCTGCTAAACAGCCCCGGATCTTTCAAGCATTTCCTATGTGAACCTCCTTCTTATTGTCTGTGAGGTAGGGGGAGTTCTAGTCTCTGGGTGAGGAATGAAAATGAAAACAAACACCAAAACAATATCTGCACATATTATAAAAAATTTAAGCTGTTCATAAAACTCCAAAGTACAATCAAAACTCCTGTCTTCTTCCATTCTTACCCCAGTCTCACTCTTACAAAATAACTCATTTTGACTGTTTCTCTTTTTCAGTTCTTGTAATAATTATCAAAAGACTTTCAAGTAATTGATTCATCAATTTGAAGTAGTATTTTAAGACTTTCTGCTATGACATATGAAGAATTTAATGTCTCCTACTTATTTTTTTATCTATAGATAATATTTATGCATATTTATGGGGTATGTGTGATATTTGTTACATGCATAGAATGTATAATGATAGAGTCAAGGTATTTGGGGTGTCCATCACCTCGAGTATTCATCATTTCTATGTGCTGAGAACATTTCAAGTCTTCTCTTCTAGCTATTTTGAAATGTATAATACATTGTTGTTAGCTATAGTTACCCTACTCTGCTATCAAACGTTAGAACCTATACCTTCTATGAAACTGTATGCTTGTACCCATTAACCATCCTCTCTTCATGCCACCATCCCACCCCCACACCCTTCCCAGTCTCTGGAATCTGTCTACTCTCTAACTCCAAGAGATCAACTTTTTTTGGCTCCCACATACGAGTGAGAACATACGAGTGTGATATTTGTCTTTCTGTGACAGGCTTATTTCACTTCACATAATGACCTCCACTTCATCCATATTGCTGCAAAGGACATGATTTCATTCTTTTTTATGGCCAAATAGTATTCCATTCCAATACACCACATTTTCTTAATTAATTTATCCATTGACAGACACTGGGTTGGTTCTCTATCTTTTGCTATTATGAATAATGTTGCAATAAACATGGGGGTGCAGGTATCACTTTGATATACTGAGTTTCTTTTGTTTGGATAAATATCCAGTAGTGGGCTTGTTGGATTGTGTGGGAGTTCTATTTTTAGATTTTTGTGAAATTTCCATACTGCTTTCCACATTCCCACATACAGTATATAAGATTTGCCTTTTCTCTGCACGCTCACCAGCATCTTTTTGTGTTTTTAATAATGGCCATTCCAAATGGGGTAAGATGATGTGTCATTGGGATTTTAATTTGCATTTCCCTGATGTTTAGTGATGTTGGCCATGTTTTCATATACCTTTTGGCCATTTGTATTTATTCTTTTGAGAAATGTCTACTCATGTCCTTTGTTCACTTTTTAATGGGGTTATTTTGTTTTTCATTGTGGAGTTGTTTGATTTCCTTATATATTCTGGATATTAGTCGAATGCATAGTTTGCAGATATTTTCTCCCATTCAATAGGTTGTCTCTTCACTCTTGATTGTTCCTATGCAGAAGTTGTTTAGCCTATTTTTGTTTTTGTTGCCTATACTTTTGAGGTCTTAGGCAAAAATCTTTGCCTAGATCAATGTCTTGAAGTGTTTCCCTATGTTTTCTTCTAGTAGTTTCATAGCTTTGGGTCTTATTTTTAAGTCTTTAATACATTTAGAACTGATTTTTGTGTATGATAAGAGACAGGGGTCTAGGTTCATTCTTCTGCATATGGATGTCTAGTTTTCTCAGCACCATCTATTGAAGAGGCTGTCCTTTTCCCAATGTATTTTTGTGGCACCTTTGTAGAAAATCAGTTTGATGTAAATATGTGAATTTATTTCTGGGTTCTCTATTGTGTTCCATTAGTCTATATGTTTGTTTTTATACCAATGCCATGCTTTCTTGGTGACTATAGTCTTGTAATATATTTTGAAATCAGGTAGTATGATGCCTCCAGCTTTGTTCTTTTTGTTCAGGATTGCATTGGCTATTCAACTTCTTTTTTGGTTCCATACAAATTTTAGGATTGTGTTTTCTATTTCTGTGAAAAATGATACTGGTATTTTGATAAAAATTGTGTTGAATCTGTAGATTGCTTTGGATAGTATATTTACCAATATTAATTCTTATGATCCATGAGCATGGGATGTCTTTCCATTTTTTTATGGCCTTTTTAATTTCTTTCATCAGTGTTTTATAGTTTTCCTTAAAGATACGTTTTACTTCCTTGGTTAAATTTATTCCTAGGTATTTTGTTTTGTTGTAGCTATTGTAAATGAGAGAGCCTTCTTAATTTCTTTTTTAGCTAGTTCGTTATTGGTATACAGAAACAGTACTAATTTTTGTATGTTGATTTTGTATGCTTCAACTTCACTGAACTTATCAGTTCTAAGAGTTATTTTTTGTGGAGTCTTTTGGCTTTTGTAAATATAAGATTATGTCAGTTGTAAAGAGAGACAATCTGACTTTCTCTTTTCTAATTTGGATACTTTTAATTTCTTTCTCTTGCCTAATTCTCTGGCTAGGACTTCCAGTACTATGTTTTAGGAATGATTAATGTGGGTGTCCTTATCTTGTTCCAGTTCTTATAGGACAGGTTTTCAGCTTTTCCACATTCAGTATGAAATTAGCTGTAGGTTTGTCACATTTGGACTGAATTATATTGAGACATGTTTCTTCTATGCCTAGTTTGTTGAGAGTTTTTATCATGGAGTGATGTGAATTTTATCAGATGCCTTTTATGCATCTCTTGAGATAATCTCATAGTTTTTGCCTTTCATTTTGTTTTTATAATGATAGATATAGTCTCTTTGCTTTCAAGTTTTGAACTCCTTGAGCATTTCTTGTAGGATCAGTCAAGTAGAGATAAATTGCCTCCATTTTTGCTTATCTAGGAAAGATTTTATTTCCTCTTTATTTATGAAGAATAACTTTGCTGGGTATAGTTTTTTCTTTCAGTATTTTGAATATATCATTGTATTCTCTTTTGGCCTGTAGGGTTTCTGCTGAGAAATCCACTGTGAGTCTTATGGGGAGTCCTTCATAAGTACTAGATGCTTTTCTGTAGCTATTTTTCGAATTCTTTCTTTGTCTTTGACTTTTGAAAGTTTGACTATATTATGTGCTGTGGAGAATAATTTTTAAGTTGTATCTATTTGGTGATCTATCAACTTCTTGTATCTGGAAGACTAGACTTAGGAAGTTTTTATCTATTATTTCATTAAATGGGTTTTCAAACCCTTTCTCTTCATCTCTGGGACACCAAAAATTCCAATATTTGGTCACTTATGGTGTTCCGCATGTCATGTAGGCTTTGTTCTTTCTTTTTTCTTTTCTTTACTTTATTTTTTTTCCTGACTGGGTTATTTCAAAGATCTGCCTTTGAATTCTGAAATTTTTTCTTGTGTTTGATACAGTCTATTATTGAAGCTCTTAAATGTATTTTTTATTTCATTCAATGAATTCTTCAGTTCCAGGATTTCTGTTCCATTCTCTTTTATGATATCTATCTCTTTTGTAAATTTCTCCTTCATATCCTGGATGGTTTTTCTGATTTCTTTGTATTGTTTACCTGTATTCTCTTGTATTTAATTGAGTTTCTTTAATATTATTATTTCAATTTTCACCCCAGCATTTCATAAATTTTTTTTCGTTGGAATCTGTTGCTGAAGCATTATTGTATTCCTTTGAAGGTGTCATATTTCCTTGCTTTTTCATTTTTCTTGTGTTCTTATGTTGATATCTATGCATCTGTTGTAACAGTCACTTCTTCCAATTGTTTACATTTGCTTTTGTAGAGGAGGACTTTTTCCTGAGGATGTATCTATGGTTTCAATTGGGTAAGACATTTTGTCTTAGAGACTGTGTGCCTACAGTAGTGTAGTCTCTGTATAATTTCTTTGGCTGTACGTAGTGCCAGTGATGTCTGTGATTTCCTCAGTGGCTTAAGGTGTGATTGTCAGTGGAGGCTGTGGTGAAGTTCCACTGGGCACACGGACACCAGGTGGGCCCTAGTGGGATCAGCAGCAGGCTGATCATGCCTGTCCTTGGGCCCCATGGTGATGTATGTTAGCACCAGTGTTAGCTGGTGGGCTGATTCTTAGGCCCCAAAGCAGTTTGCTCAGGTTTCAGCAGTGGCATCAATGGGCTGGGTGGCTGGATGGGTCCTTGGGCCCCTGGGCAGTGGGTGTGGCATGGGCAATGATAGCAGCAGTAGCAGGACAGCCCTCTGCTTCCCAAGTGGTCCATGTTCATATTAGTAGTGGCTGCAGTGGGCTGGGTGGGCCAGTCTCCAGGCCCACAGGTGGTGGATCTGGATGGGTGCCAGCTGTGGTGGTAGTGCCAGGTTGGGTGGGACTGTCTTCAGGCTCCTGATAGAAGTGCTCAAGTGCCAATGGTGGCGGATGTGCAGGGTGATCCTTTGGCCCCTGGGTGGCATACTTGGGCACTTGGAAAGCAGAGCCAATATGGGCAGGACTGTCCTCAGTGGTGTGTATGAGCACTGGCTATGGTATTAAGGGGCAGGGTGATCCCCAGGGGCCTGGAGGAGAGTCCAGTGGGGATGGCAGTGGCTGCAGCTATAGGCAGGCAGCTGGGGAGTGCATGCCTCAGACCCAAGTGATGGCTCTGGGTGGGAGAGCCTGTCTTTGGGGCACATATAAGTGTGTGAGGGAGGCCTTGCTGCTAGGTGGGGCAGGGTCTCTGCCAGTGGCTTATGCTTTGGCCCCTGCAACAGCAGCCAATTGTAGTAGCAGCTGTGGGTAGGAAATGTCTATGGGGATCCTAGGATATGGAGATGCAGGGGGCTGTTGGGCTGTTGGGCTCCAGAGCAGGATGCAGTCTAGTGGTGGCTGGGCTCTTGCCTTGCTGTGGCTGTCTGGGGCTCAGGGGTGTATGGGACCCAGTGTGAGTTCCTTCTTTGGAGCAATACTGTCACATGGTCTCCAGACAACGCACTATGTTATTCTCAGATCCCGTGTGGGTCAAGAACTCTCCCATGGCTAGGATTGGAGGAGTTCACAATGGGAATGTGGACTGTCAGGGGTCTCTCACTTAGCCATTACCCACACTGGGGAGCCTCTCTGACTCCCCAGTGCTGACTAAACAGGATGCCTTGCTTTCTTCTCCTTCTTTGCCTTAGGTATTTCCTGGCACTTCTCTGTTGAGTTTCAGTGTTCTCTCTTTGATGATCTATTTCAAGTGTGATTACCTACTGGCTGTTCTGGTTCTTCTTTGTGGAAGAGAGGATTGTCAGATACCTCTAGTCTGCCATCCTGAAGACCCTCCCCTCTAGAACACCTAATGCCACCTATGTTTTAGCCCCTTCTATCTCCCAGTTTTTATCATATTATTGTATTTACATGGTCAGGGTTTACATTCTGTTCTGTAACTCTAATCAAGTCTTCAATGATTTCTCTTTAGGTTCATTCTAAAAATTAAAAATCAGTTAAAACAGTATTTAAAATAACATGATTATACAAATATTTTAATTATGGGTCTAAGCATGTGATGCTGAACCCATTCCACTTTGCCAATGTCCCTTTTAAAATTTCCAGATGGTAACTGTCGATGGTCCTCCAAGCACAGTCTGACCAGTTCAGGGCAGAGTGTCTGCAGGACTGCAGTGCAGCTCAGGAACACATTGGCCTCTTGGGCAGCTACATTTGCTATCAACTGGTATTGATTTTGTTAATAATGAGAATTTCAAACTTAAGCTGAATTCTTATTATTTTCCAAGGTTGATGATGCCATAGGGACAGCTCAGATTTGCAAAAAGTCTTCCTCATTTTCAAGTAAAATGTTACTCTGAAAGTTCTGCTCTATTAGCTCAAGGACCTGAGCAGAAAAAACCTAATTCTCTTATGTGACAGGCTTCCAATCTTTTGAAGACATCTCCAGGATAAATGCTTCTATTTTTTTTTTAACATTTCCTCTTGGAACATGGTTCAAGACTTGCTATTCTCCTTGCTAAAGTCTGAATATACCCTAATACAGTTTCTTGTCAAACTATCTATAGGGAAGGATACTTTATTCCTTAATTTCCAATCCATTGCTGACCAATACTTCTATTAGCTACAACAAAAATGAATCAATAGGAAAAATTTATTTAAAAAGATATATAAAGCAAAGTAAAAATTTTAAGTGTTAGAAGTCACAGACATAAAAGTAAATTTCAATAAGTATAATCAGAATAAACACGGGAAAAATAATAGAATTACATAAACTACACATTCTTTTTCAAAAGTATGTTTGTAAGAGATTAATATAGAGAATCACTATTATACTCACAGCTTTTTGTTATACTTCAATCGTATCTGACCAAAAATTTATGACTAAACTTCCTTGTGTTAAAATTCTACATGTACACTTTGAATGAATCCTGCTTATATCAGTATTTAAAGTTTAATTGTGACCATGAGCTAGCTTCTTGCTCATTAATTTATATAATCTTGGTTGGATTGATGAAAATGCTGCTTGCAGAGGATAATGTATAATAAACTATTTCATATTTTGCTTTTAAGACATTCACCGTAGTAAATCTATCTCACAGAGGTTTGTTGAGAATAGAAGAGATTTTAAAACAATTTTAGCCAACTCATCATGTTTATTTGTAACTGGTATTCAATATGAAACAAATGTGTTTTCAAAATCTGTCTCCAATCCTCTATCTGTAGACAGTTTTATATCTGTAGATAGTGTAATTTATTCTGTAAAGGTGTGGTTAAATTTAAATTACGTTTTGGTGAATGAAATGGGTTCTGGATTTTATATAATTTTTATTTTTAAATTATACTTGGCAAACTAACCTCAAATGTCACATTTTTAACATTTTCCCACAGTGTACAACAGATGCACAACTCATACCACATGCTACTTACCATAGGAGTTCAACAAAACCTGAATAGGTGCATAGCTTGTTCGAAAAGTGAATCCACTGTGCTTGGATGTTGCTAACCTCTAACCCTTAATTTCTGAAATTATCTTGTTGGGACTGGGAACAGACAAGTGCATAAGTGGCAACAGACTGTAAACCTAATTTTGAATAGCACTATTTTAGGAGGGGTTTATCTGTATTAAAGTTTGAATCCCAGAACTGAATGCCAAACTCCAGACTTGGTTTAATTCAAGTGAAATAGAGCACCTTATTCTTTTCTTAAAAAAATTTCAATAGATTTGAAATTAAAATAAAGTGTTTTTTGTTACATGAATGAATTGTATCATGCCAAAGTCAGGGCTTTCAGTGTACCACTCACCAGAATAGTGTACATTGTATCCAATAGGTAGATTTTTATTCCTTACTGCCTCCTACTCTTCCCTCTTCTTAGTTTCCAATGTCCATTATATAGTCCATTTATGACTGTATATATATACTTTGTTTAGCTCCCACTTATAAGTGAGGATGTGTGGTATCTGTTTTTTCATTCCTGAGATACTTCACTTAGGATAATGGTCTTCAGTTCCATCCAAGTTGCTGCAAAAGACATTATTTCATTCATTTTTATGGCTGAGTAAGAATCCATGGTTATACATATACTGTATTTTCTTTATACACTTATCAGTTGATGGGCACTTAGGCTGGTTCCCTATCTTTGTGCTTGTGAATTGTGCTGAAATAAACATGGGTGCAGGTGGTTTTTTTTTTTTTTAATATAAAAAGGATTTTTTTTTCCTTTGTGTAGATAACCAGTAGTGGGATTGCTGGATTGAATAATAGGTCTACCTTTAGTTCTCTGAGGAATCGCCATACAGCTGTCCATAGTGGTTGTACCAGTTTATATGCTCACCAACAGCATATAGGCATTCCCTTTTCACCAGAACCACACAGACATCTATTGTTTTTTGACTTTTTATTAATAGTAATGGCATTTCTGACAGCAGTAAGGTGGTATCTCTTTGTGGTTTTAATTTGCATTTTCCTGATAATTAGTGATGTTGTGCATTTTTTTCATATGTTTGTTGACTATTTATTTATCTTCTTTTGAGAAGTCTGTTCATGTCTTTTGCTAACTTTTTGTTGGGGTTATTTGGTTTTTTGTTGCTGATTTGTTTGAGTTCATTGTAGGTTCTGGATATTAGCTCTTTGTCAGAGGAATAGTTTGTGAATATTTTCTCCTATTCTATATATTGTCTGCTTACTCTGTTGATTATTTCCTTTGCTGTGCAGAAACCTTTTAGTTTAATTAAGTCCCATTTGTTTATTTTTGTTGTTGCTTTTATTTCTTTTGAGGTCTTAGCCTCAAAAAAAATTCTTTGCCAGGCCAATGTCTAAAAGAGTTTTTTCCTATGTTATCTTCTAGAATTCTTATTGTTTCAGGTCTTACATTTAAATCTGTAAGCCATCTTGAGTTAATTTTTGTATATGGTGAGAGATAGGGATCCAGTTTCATTCACATGCAGAATATGGCTATCCAATTTTCCCAGCACCATTTATTGAATAGGTTGTCCTTTCCCCCATGTATATTCTTGTCTGCTTTGTCAAAAATCAGTTGGTTGTTGCTATAGGCTTTATGTCTGAGTTCTCTCAGACATAAAGTGCTGTTCCATTGGTCTATGTGTCTGTCTTTATACAAGTACCATGCTGTTTTTGTTACTATAGCCTTGTAGTATAATTTAAAGTCAGATAGGTGATGCCTCTAGATTTGTTCTTTTTACTTAGGATTGCTTTGGCAGTTTAAGCTCTTTTTTGGCTCCAGGTGAAGTTTAGGATTATTTTTTCTATGTCTGTGAAAAATGACATTGGCATTTTGATGGGAATTGTGTTGCACCTGTAAACCACTTTAGACAGTATGGACCTTTTATTAATGTTGAGTCTTCCATTCCATGAGCAGGGGATGTTTTTCCATTCATTTGTATCATCTATAATTTTTTTCATTAGTGTTTTATAGTTCTCCTTGTAAAGATTTTTCGTCTCCTTGATTGAGTATATTCCTATATTTCTTTGTAGCTTTTGTAAATGATATTGAGTTCTTGATTTGACTCTCAGCCTGTTATTAGTGTATAGAAATGCTTCTGATTTGTGTATGTTAATTTTATATCCTAAGACTTTACTGAATTTATTTATCAAAGCTAGGGATCTTTTGCTGGAATTTTTAGGGTTATCTAGGTATAAGATCACATTGTCAGCAAACTGGGTTAGTTTAACATCCTCTTTCCTGAATTGGATGCCCTTTATTTTTTTCTTTGCCTGATTGCTTTGGCTAGGACTTCCAGTACTATGTTGAATAGAAGTGGTGACATCCTTGTCTTATTCCAGTTCTTAGGGGGAACACTGGCAACATTTCTCCATTTTGTATAATGTTGGCCGTTGGTTTTTCATATATGGCTTTTATTATTTCGAGGCATGTTCCTTCTATGCCTAGCTTATTGAGGGTTTTTATCATGAAGGGGTGGTGGATTTTATTGAATGCTTTTTCTGCATCTATTGAGATGATCATATAGTTTTTGTTTTTAATTCTGTTTATGCAGTGAATCACCTTTTGATGCATATGTTGAACCATCCCTGAATTCCTGGTATTAAACCCACTTGATCATGGTGAATTATCTTTTTGATGTGCTGTTTGATTCAGTTTGCTGGTATTTTGTTCAGCATTTTTGCATTTATGTTCATGAGAGTTATTGGTCTGTAGTTTTCTTTTTTGTGTGTCCTTTCCTGGCTTTGGTATCAGGGTGATACTGAATTTGCAGAATGAGTTAGGGAAGATTCCCTCCTTATTGATGTTATGGAACAGTTTCAGTAGGAAATGTACCAGTTTCAGTAGGAAATGTACTAGTTTTTCTTTGTAGGTCTGGTAGAATTTGACTGCTAATCCATGTGGTCCTGGGATTTTTTTTTTGTTGGGAGATTTTTTTTTTTTTTACCCTTATTGGTGTGTTCAGATTTCTTTTTCTTCCTAATTCAGGCTTGGGAAGTTGTGTGTTTATAAAAATTTATTCATTTCTTCTAGATTTTCTAGTTTGTGTGTGTAGATGTCTTCATAGTTATCTCAAATGATATTTAGAATTTTGTGGGATCAGTTATAATGTCTCCTTTTCCATTTCTAATTCAGCTTATTTTAATACTTTCTTTTCCATTTCTCATTAATGTATTCTGTGGTCTATCAAGTCTGTTTTTATTTTCAAAGAAGCAATTTTTTATTTCATTGACCCTTTGTATTCTTTTTGTTTGTTTGTTTCCATTTTGTTAGGTTCTGATCTGATGTTTGTTATTTCTTTTCTTCTGCTAGCTTTGAGTTTTTCTTTTTCTAGTTCCTTGAGGTATGACACTAAATTGTTAATTTGCAATCTTTCTGTCTTTTTCATGTAAGCATGTAAGGCTATGTACTTCCCTCTTAGCACTGCTTTTACTATATTTCAGTGATTTTGGAAGCTTGTGTCTTCTTTGTCATTCCATTTGAAAATTTTTTGATTTCCATCTTGATATCATCACTGACTCAAGAATTATTCAGCAGTACCTTGTTTAATTTTCATGTTTTTGTGTCCTTTTGAGAGATCCTCTTGGAATTGATTTCTAGTTCTATTCCACTGTGGTCTGAGAAGATACATGGTATTATTTCCATTTATATAAATTTGCTGAGACTTATTTTGTGGTCTAACATATGATCTACCTTGGAAAATGTGCCATGTGCTGATGAGAATGTATATTCTGAAGTTTTTGAGTAGAATACTCTGTGAATATCCATTATGTTCAATTTTTCTAAAGTTCTATTAAAATCCAGTGTGTTTCTCTGTTGATTTTCTGCCTTGATGATCTATCCAGTTCTGTCAATGGAGTCTTGAAGTCCTTGGCTATTATGATATTGCTGTCTATTTCTTTCCTTAGTTCTACTAGGATTTTTAATAAGAATGTGGGAGCTCCTGTGTTAGGTGTATATACATTTAAGATTGTTATATCTTCTTGTTGAAACTGATCCCTTTATCATTATGTAATGACCATCTTGTCTTTTTTTTTTTTTTTTACCATTATTGATTTAAAGTCTATTTTATCTGATATGAGAATAGCTAGTCCTGCTCATTTTTGGTTTCCATTTGTGTGGAATATTTTTTTTTCCATTCCTTTACTTCAAATTTATAAGAATCTTGGCAAGTTAAATGGGTTTCTTGAAGACAGCTGTATTTGGGTTTTGTTCTTTCATCCATACCTTTTAAGTGGGACATTAAGATCATATACATTCAATGTTAGTATTGCTATGTGAGATACTGTTCTGTTCATCATGTTGATTGTTACCTAGTTGCTTTGTTTTCTCCCTCGTGTTACTGTTTTGTAAGATTTGTGAATTTTAACTTTTAGGTGTTTTTACACCGGTGGGTGTCAATTGTTCTGTTCCATGTATAGAGCACTTTTAAGCATTTCTTGTAGGGCAGGTCTAGTGGTGACAAATTCCCTTGGTGTGTGTTTATCTGGGAAAGGCTTTCTTTCTTCTTCATTTAAGCAATTTAGTTTTGCAGGGTACAAAATTCTTGGATGGTAGTTATTTTGTTAAAGAAGACTAAAAATGGGACCCCAATCTCTTCTGGCTTGTAAAGTTTCTGCTGTGAGGTCTGCCATCAGTCTGATGGGTTTTCCTTTGTAAGTTACTCGATGCTTTCATCTTGTAGCTTGTAGGATTTTCACCTTCACTTTGACTTTGGCCAGATTAATGACTATGTGTCTTGATGATGTTTTATTTGCCATGACTCTTGCAGGTATTGGATGATCTTGTTATATCTGGATGTCTAAATATCTAGCAATACCAGGGAAGTTTTCCTCAATTAGTCCCTCAAATAGGTTTCCATGCTTTTTTCTTTTTCTTCTTCACTTTACTTAGTCCTATATTTCTTGGACAGATTGTTCATTCCTGATTCTTTTTTCTACATTTTTGACTGACTTGGTTAATTTGAAAGCCTTGTCTTTAAGCTCTGAAATTCTTTCTTCTGCTTGATCTAGTCTGTTTTAAAACTTTCTGCTGTATATTGAAATTCTTTAAATGACTCTTTCACTTCTAGAGGTTCTGTTATATTTTTTCATAAGTTATTTATCTTTTTATTGAATTTTTCATTCTTGTCCAGAATTTGGGCTTTTGTTTGTTTGTTTCTTGATGTCAGTTTTCACTTTCTCATCAATCCCATTGGTCTTACTTGCTATCCACATTCTGAATTCCCTATCTGATGTTTCAACAATTTCCTTTTGGTTGGAGTCTGTTGCTGGAGAGCTCTTGTGATTCATTGAGGGTGTCAAGGCAGCCTGTTTTTTCATGTTGCCAAAGTTCTTATGCTGGTTCCTTCTCTTCTGGAACCTCTTCTCTTAGCTCAAAGCAGATAGCTTTGTGGTACACCTGTTCTCCTCTGGTGGGATCTCTACTGCTAAGTGAAGTGAGGGAGAGGTACATGGATGGCATGCTTGAGTCCTACTCTGGAATTCACCAGGAGGAGAGGGCCTGTGAGCATTTAATACTGCTGCTGCTCTGCATCTCCATGTTCCCCTGTGGTTGTTATGCAGGTGTAGTGGAAGGGCAGGCCCATGGCGGGTGGTCCACCAAGGTCCAGCAGCATTGGCTGCACAGTTGTTTGCCCTGCCCAGGTCTTTTTGTGGTGGGGCTTCCCAGGCAGCAGCAGCTGTGTTGCCCAGATGGCGTGCAGTGGGTGCTGAAGGTCATGGGCATGTGTTCACCATGGGTCTCATGGGAAGTGTGGTGGGTGGGGCCACCCAGGCTATGACAGCAGGTGCAGTGTCTGTGAGTGTCTACTCTGCCCCAGTCTCCTAGTGGTGGTGGGGGGGCTCACAGCACTTGCCTACAGGGCTCACAAGAGCTCCTGACTTTCAGCTCTCTTCCCAGTCTGGCAAGGGTAATGGGGAGGCAGCCACTCCAAATCTGACTCCCAGGTAGACGCAGCACTCTGGGGCTGGCACCTCAAAATGGTGCCAGTTGCAGTTCCTAGGGGTTGGCAGCCAGCCATGCCTTCTCTCCGGAGAAATGCCACTTTACAGCCTCCAGTCAGGTCTCTGTATTAGTCCGGTGGCCTGTTGCAGTGGAGGGTCCCTCCTGCAGCTCCAGTTAAAATGTCTGCAGGAGAAGTGTGAAGCCCAGGAGTTCTCTTCTCTGTCCCTTACCCATGTGCAGGTACCTTCCCCAAGTACCTGCGATCCTGCTGAGTGGGTCATCCTACTTCTCTCTGTTTGACTTTTGGTGCCTCCCATGGCCTCTTTGTTAATTCCCAATGCTCTCTCTTAGGTGATCAATCTGGAGGTGAATATCTATTCAGTCCCACTTTCAATCCTATCCACGAAAGCAACATTTTGCAGGCTGCTTCTAGTCTGCCCTCTTGGTCCCTCACACCTCCCTTATTCTAGATACTTTACGTTACTAACACAGCCTAAGTTTGGTGTGTGTGTGCATGTGCACGTGTGTGCATGTGCGAGTCTATACTCATTGTGTATCTAAATCCATATAGTAATTAGCAACATCATAATGGGAATCAAATGTGTTTTTAAAACACCAACCTTTATGGTTTCATTACTTAATGTAGATTCACAAATTTAAATGGGAAGCTAAATTGAATGCCATAATCATATTATTTATAAATGTTTGCATTACAAGTAATTGTGAAGGGGTCGTTATTCATTTGTTGCATTAGTCAGATCAAATCTAAAGATCTGTTAATTATAAAAACAATCTTTTTAAAGCAATCCCCATCACTGTCAACATAGGGCCTGTCCTCATTTGCAAATGTGATTTCCTCTGTGGAGGTCAGTCTGATTTTGCTCAGAGGAAGCTACTTCTTTCTTGTTCTGTGTGTCAGTGTGGTCTGACAGCAATCCTAGGTCCTGGCCAACGGTCCTGATGTCACATTATTTTATGCCATGTGCTTCAGTGTATCCTTGAGGTAGCCATGCAACCAGACTCCACTCTGGTGGCTTTCTCCTGATAGCTGTACGGGTAATTGCATTTGCAGTCTGAGGACATCTATTTCCAGCAGACCAGCTCAGTGCCCCTGAATCCTCAAGCACTTAATCAGAGCACTGGAAGAGCAGCGGTCCCCAATGCCTTGTCACTGGCTCCTGAGTGCTGCATGTCATAGGAGAAACAGATTAGAGTTCATGGGGCTGGAAGTATCCAGAAAAAGAAAACCTCACCTGCTAACAGACACTATCATAGTCTGTGATAACAAACTAATTTAATAATTTTTACTAGACATAAATATTTGTGCTTAGGTTTAAAAAGAAAAAGTGCTTTTTATTTGTTAGAGATGATTGTTTCGATCCTTGTCTCTAAGCCAGTGAAATAATAATATGATACTGGGTAGGTAAATTCCTCACAGTTGAAATATTTTAATTGTGTTTACTGGTCTCCTGGTGTTAGTTGTTGGTTGATCCATCGACTCCAAATTGGCAGTAAGTCCATAGTACACAAGCATAGTACACAAGCAATATTTTTTGTGTATTTTGAGGGCCTTTTGTAAATAATTGGTTAAAATGTTATTCTACTGACCATGGAAACTTCCTCCTTTTGCGTTAGAGATTTTCTTTCAATATCAAAGTTAATATATAATATCCTATGTGGTTTTAGAACTCTAAAGTGATTAGGATTAATTTTCACCCTTGAGTCATTGAATTTAGTACATCAATTTTCTAACCACACGTTAGATTGTACAGTTAGTTTTCTGTATCCCTGAGTTCACATCTGTAGATTCAACCAACTGTGGATTGAAAATATTTGGGAAAAAAAATACAAAATAACAACACAACAATAAAAGATAATAAAAATAAAACCCAAAACATTACAGCAACTATTTACCTCGCATTTACATTGTTTTAGGTACTATAAATAATAGATGATTTAAAGTATATGGGAGGATGTGCGTAGGTTATATGCAAATTCTATGTCATTTTATATCAGGGACTTGAGCATCCTTGGATTTTGTTATCTTTGAGGGGGGTCCTGGAACCAATCTCCTGAGGATAACAAAGGACAACTGTAGT